>JACJUY010004666.1:58150-71814 GCA_014220935.1 Platorchestia sp. MABIK
TCTTACTGTTTCTATGCCCTTTCTGCATGGATTCCGCGTTCCCTTAACTCCATACTAAATGGTGCCTTCTTCCTTCCTTTCTTTGGATTGCCTTTGTTGCGGATAGGGAGGCTTAAACTGACTAATAATCTAATATCTGATAAAGATTTTTTGTAAACTTATGAAAGAAAGGTGCTTGCAATCGATGTATTTATTCAATGAAAGCAATAACTTTCTGTTAAGAGTTTAGAAGTTCGATCCAATTTGGCTAAATCGGATAGCTGGTTTTTGTAAATAAAAGCATTAGGTGCTTCAAAATTTAAAGCAGATTCGGACCCTTCAACGATTATACTTGTATTTGAGTTACTAAAATCAATAATGCATTCTTGAAAGAAATTGTATGCTTTCGTTATGAAGTTAATGAGGTTTGAAGAATAGTTCCATTGTTAACTCAAAATTCACAAATCAAATGTAGAGAAATTGGGGATCAATGAATTTGTTTCTGAATTAGGCAAATTATTACCTAGCCAGATAAAAAAGCCAAAAATAAGCATGCATTGTTATCTTATCTGATATAAAGATATTCTGATTGAGTTGAAATTGTCAAGAAATTTGTCATTCTAACACTGCTTGAAAGTTGAATCAGGATGATAATTTAGTCACGTACTGGGTACTGATATGAAGAACACAGAACACGTTTGGCAGATATGCAATATGAAAACCCTGAAAGAGTGGCTATTCCTCTGCACATATCATTGAATATCTTTCTCGTGCAAGTAGTTGAGTCAGCAGCGAGTTGAATCGCAGCCTGCTCTTCCCATCGCAGTGTAAAAACTGTTGGAGTTTGATGTGCTAAATTTTCTCAATAAAGAGTGCCCTTAGAGTTTGAAACCAGGCGATGTGATAGTTGATGTTGAAATAAATTTGCAGGGCCATCACGATGTACTTCAAGCTGGACGAAGAGACCCAGGCTCTGATCACCAGCCCCGACCAGCAGGAGAAGGGCGAGAGTGGTTTCCTCATCAACCTCATCGACTCTCCCGGCCACGTGGATTTCTCCTCCGAAGTGACGGCCGCCCTCCGTGTCACCGATGGCGCCCTCGTCGTCGTCGACTGCGTCTCGGGTGCGTGTGTGTTGTTAATTTCGACCTACCAGACAACTCGTGTTGATCACGCCCTCTGTAATGGAGGGGTTGGATTGTGTGAATCCTTATTGTTGTTAGGTGATGACGTTTACCTCAACTGAGAATATTGATGGATCTTGATTGGTATTAAATGGATTGGTTACCTTGGTAAATGTCCATCGCGTTGATATTTGCGATAAGCTACGATTTGGATACGGTTATACTAAGCGATCATGTGTAAAAGTTTAATGACATAATAGTGAAACATGAGGTTTTATATGTAGTCTTGTGCAATTTGATAGGTTCGATGTTTATGAAAGAGTTACCAATAACGTACTCGTTAATCGAATGCTGTTTAATTAGCCAAAAATAAAGTAGGTAATTTTAGCAGCGCGAGTAAAATGTGTTATGGCTCAACCCATTTCATTTGGCAGAAAAGTGGTGAAAAAAATTTTTGATCAAAAGTTTAAGGCAGTATCGTTCCACAGCTGGAAAAAAAATTTATATTAGCTTTGCATCTTCTGAAAAAAACATTTGAGAGACTGTTTGAAATAGATATTTGACATGGTTTTACTCTACATGACAGTCGTAGAAGAATTTCTTCTGGTTACGAATTTTTTGATCATAGTTATGAATCAAGTTATAACGTCAAACTATTTATGGTTACTATTTAATTGTGAATGCGTAAATAGAATCTTCATATTTCTACTGTTCCATCAGTGCAAAGTTTGGTGCAAGGTTAGCAGAAAAGAAAGGCAAAATACTGAAATCGGATGATATCAATGCGTAAACACGAGTGATTGAAGTTTTAATGTTAGGTCAAGATTGATCAGTGTAATGTATGGAGTATTAGGTGTTAGCAAGTAACTATTTGTGGATGTGCAGGAGTGTGCGTGCAGACAGAGACCGTACTGCGTCAGGCCATCGCTGAGCGCATCAAGCCTGTCCTCTTCATGAACAAGATGGACCGTGCGCTGCTCGAACTCCAGCTCGAGCAAGAAGAGCTCTACCAAACATTCCAGGTGAGCTTTTCTGGCTGCCGTGATGCCACTTCTCCAGCATCCTTTCTTACTGAGACCGAATAGGCTTCAAGAGACCTCCACACAGCGTCTAGCTATTGAACTCGTCAGAGTATTGGGCGTTGTTTTTAGAACATGCATCAATTGAATTTGAAAAGGGATAGTTCTGTTAGAGATTGTTTTTATTAAATATTTCACGAATTACTCAAATTATTATACTTCTCATGGGAAAATGCTATGGCGCTGACGAAACTGTTATCAACAAGAAGATATTCGTTGAATGATAGTTTATTTAGTTGTTAAATTTTATGGCATGTTAATATCGACTCGACACCGTAGTGGCCGATCCTATTTGTTTAGGGTCGTTAAAGAGAAAGAAAAACATGGGAACAAAGATGGGATTTAGGTAGAATGTACAAGCTTCTCGTCTAAATTTAGCTTAAATCTCGACCATTATGATGCCTAAATGTATTTCAAGCTGGTGAAGTTCCATTGGATGAATTTAAGATTTAATTTTTTTTATGGAGAGGAGATTAAATTCCCATAAAGAGTATTATGGAGGTGATACTCTGCCGCCTTCGTATTGGCCATACCCGATTGACGCACGGACACTTGATGGAGCGGCTGCCGCAACCACGATGTGAGCGATGCCACGTTCCTTTGACTGTCAAGCACTTTCTTGTTGAGTGCCCTCGATCTGCTGCTGCCAAGAATGTACGTTTCCCGAGACTGCGAGGTCCTGATGAGGATGTAATGACCGGAATCCTCAGAGAAATTGAGCGCTCAACTTTCAGTGTGACAGCGCTTAAGATGTTCCTAGAGAAGTGCAACTTGATATCTAAAATTTAACCAGAAAAGAACAGCGTAAGCAAGAAGAACTTTCTTCACGTCTGAGATGTGGATGACTAAACTGCAACATGGCCGGGCGCACTGCGTAGATGCCTCTGGGGATTTCAGCGTGGGTAAGGCGCCCGGCCATAAATGGGTGGGCAGCTGAAATCCCCTACGGGGTGTTTTGGCTGTCTTGTGCTTTGCGGATTGTGCGTGGCTCTGTGGATGATCCCGACAAAGATCAACTGGGGCTCTTATAAGATGACAACAATGTGGGTGGCAATTAGAGCGGTTTTTGTGGTGGCTGCTGCTGTGTTTTCCATAATGGTGATTGTGACAAACGTTGAACAACAATTAGATAGTGTGCTTCCGTGTAACGATGTGAATTTTGTATTATTGAACTGTGAGATCTACGGCGCGATATAGTACGAAT
Source organism: Platorchestia sp. MABIK (assembly GCA_014220935.1). NCBI lineage: Eukaryota > Metazoa > Arthropoda > Malacostraca > Amphipoda > Talitridae > Platorchestia > Platorchestia sp. MABIK. Next base: position 61,537 of record JACJUY010004666.1, read on the forward strand.
TACTGAAGCGCTAGCAAATTAATGCTAATACTACTACTTCAAAGTGACTCGGAAGATTAACGCGTCTTGTTTATTGCAGCGTATTGTTGAGAATGTGAACGTGATCATCGCTACGTACAATGATGATGCTGGCCCTATGGGAGAGATGCGCGTTGATCCCAGCAAAGGCTCTGTGGGCTTCGGTTCAGGCCTCCATGGCTGGGCTTTCTCCATCAAGCAGTTCGCTGATATTTACTCAACGCTCTTCAAGGTTCCCACTGCCAAGCTCATGGGCAAGTAAGTATTGAGGACGTACTTCGTCTCATCAGAGCTTAATGTCGTATTTAATGCGTTGTTGCGGTTTGAGCCGCTGGTGTACACGGAATTTTCAGAAGTCGGCAAACTGACGGAGCCATTAAATAACTATGAAAACATATATACTCTAACATAAATGAAAGTATGATCAATTTCTGTGCTTGTTATTGTCAAAATTACTTACTGCACTTATTTTCACAGTTCAGTTGAATATTGAACTTCAGTTGAATCCGTCGCTATTAAGTTAATTGATAGATTTGATGTCAGGCTTGTTCATGAAACCTTGATGAATTTTAACCAGCAAAGCAATGGCGAGCAGATATGTTCGCTACTTTGTAGCAGTTAATTAGTTTGCTACTGATGTGTTAAATGTGATGAAAAAGGGGGAGAAGAATGTAATGAGTGATAATTTCTTCATGCTGGGTCAACGAACTAAATTGATCTTTTATTGCAGCTTTAGATGGTTTATATAAAATCTCCATTTGGTTGTTTGCCCTAAGTATTAGCGTCTAGCGTTGATCGGCATATATATATATAAAATTTTACATTGAACATTAGGCATTTAATTTGTTTCAAGATTTAGTTTTTTTATGTGGATTTAATCGTTATTTCAGGTTGTGGGGAGAGAACTTCTTCAACAAGAAAACCAAGAAGTGGTCTAAGGTGAAGGACGCCGATAACGAGCGTGCGTTCAACATGTACGTTCTGGACCCGATTTTCAAGCTTTTTGATGCCATCATGAACTTCAAGAAGGAAGAGACCGCCAAGTTGCTGGACACCTTGAAGGTCAAGCTTCCCATTGACGACAAGGATAAGGAAGGAAAGGCTTTGCTCAAGGTTGTGATGCGCACGTGGCTGCCTGCTGGCGAGACTCTTTTCTACATGATCACCGTCCACCTGCCTTCTCCCGTCACCGCCCAGAAGTACAGGGCTGAGATGCTCTACGAAGGACCTGGAGATGACGAGTCTTGCGTTGGCATTAAGACCTGCGACACCAACGGACCTCTCATGATGTACATCAGCAAAATGGTTCCGACCTCCGACAAGGGACGCTTCTACGCTTTCGGTCGTGTCTTCTCTGGCAAGGTGCAGACGGGGCAGAAAGTCCGTATCATGGGCCCCAACTACGTGCCTGGTGGAAAGGCTGACTTGTACGAAAAGTCCATCCAGCGTACGATCCTGATGATGGGTCGCTTTGTGGAGGCCATTGAGGATGTGCCTGCCGGCAACATTTGCGGTCTTGTCGGTGTCGATCAGTTCCTTGTCAAGACTGGAACCATCTGCACGCTCAAGGATGCCCATAACATGAAGGTCATGAAGTTCAGCGTGTCGCCCGTCGTGCGCGTGGCTGTCGAGCCCAAGAGCCCCGCTGACTTGCCCAAGTTGGTTGAAGGTCTGAAGCGCCTGGCCAAGTCCGACCCTATGGTGCAGTGCATCATCGAGGAGTCAGGCGAGCACATCATCGCTGGTGCCGGTGAGCTCCATCTGGAAATTTGTCTGAAGGATTTGGAAGAGGATCACGCGGGTATTCCCATCAAGAAGAGCGACCCTGTCGTGTCTTACAGGGAGACTGTGGCTGAGGAGTCGTCTGAGGTTTGCTTGTCGAAGTCTCCTAACAAGCACAACCGTCTGTACATGAAGGCCGCGCCCATGCCTGATGGCTTGGCTGACGCTATTGAGGCCGGAAAGGTTACGCCCCGTGACGACCCCAAGACTCGCAAGACCGTGCTCTGCAACGAGTTCCAGTTCGATGCTACCGATGCCATGAAGATTTGGACCTTCGGCCCAGAATCTACCGGTGCCAACTTGCTTGTTGATACGACTAAAGGTGTCCAGTATCTCAATGAGATCAAGGACTCGTGCGTTGCTGGCTTCCAGTGGGCCACCAAGGAGGGGGTGCTGTGCGACGAGAACATGCGTAGCGTCCGCTTCAATATTCAAGACGTGACCCTGCACGCCGACGCCATCCATCGCGGTGGTGGACAGATCATCCCCACTTGCCGTCGTGTCTTGTACGCCTCCGTGCTCACCGCCTCCCCTCGCCTGCAGGAGCCCGTGTACTTGTGCGAAATTCAGTGCCCCGAGACTGCCGTTGGTGGCATCTACGGTGTGCTCAACAGGCGTCGTGGTATCGTGTTTGAGGAGATGCAGGTTCCTGGCACCCCCATGTTTGTTGTGAAGGCGCACTTGCCTGTCAACGAATCCTTCGGTTTCACTGCCGACCTTCGCTCCAACACCGGTGGTCAGGCCTTCCCGCAGTGCGTGTTTGACCACTGGCAGGACATGCCTGGCAACCCCATGGACGCCAGCCCCTCCAATAAGCCCTACAACATTGTTTGCGATACCCGTAAGAGGAAGGGTCTCAAGGAGGGTCTTCCCGAGCTGTCCAATTACCTGGACAAGTTGTAACTGATACTTGTTGCGTTGGGTTAGCTCCTTTATTTTATTATATCGTACTATACTAACGACCTGTTATGGTTGCTTGTTTTGTAAGGTATAATAAATGGAGAGAAAAAATGGGTAAATTTTCATATTTAACCTCTCCTTATGTAATCAATCGTTCAGTGCCTCGAAGGGGTTTCTTGCGTGTGCTCTCATTCTATTGAACTCGTGGTTTAAGTAATGGTACGGATATTTTATATTAAATCTAATGCCGAAGCATGTTCTTTGCTTGCCCCGATCCGATAATCTTTCAATGGTTTTTAAATGTTTGAACAATGCTTAACGTGCCCCAAAGCATCACTTTACATTACGGAGTGAACGCTACTTTTGCATTCAGTTCTATCAAACAAACGTTCCAATTCAAATGTTCAATTTATTCTGGAAAACGCTTGAGGCAAGTGGACAAAAATTAACCCAATTATCAATTACGGGGCATATTTAAGATTGAAATCAGCAGTGGAGTGTCGCATTTGCACACATCCTGTGTAAAGAATAACGCTTGGCGTCTACGGGAGTTATCTGCGTGTTCAGGAATTGTGAAACGCAATGAAAAACGTCCATTTTTATTTAGGTTCATTTCACATCATTACACAGGATAGCGTAAGCGACATAATGACAAACCCAATTTAACCACATCTGTAACGTTAGGCGCGAGTTTTAAAATCGCAATACTTAAGCGGCTAAACGTTACCCAGCGAACATTTGTACACGCAGAAACTAATGGGCTAGGGAAGTTTATATACTGGTATTTTTCTCATGAAAGTAGCTTTCGTAGCGATTCGAGACCCTATGACAGTATTATTTATGTTGATAATTTAGAAAAAATCCGAGAATTATGCATACCAGATTTAAAACGAAGCTTCTTGGCACTTGTGCAACCTGTATTTGTGTAGGATAAGTTTTCTCAACCCCATGTTTCAGACTGGGTAGCGGAAAAAATGCTCTACAAAATTATTTTACGCAATTTGCAGTCTCGTAAGTAACTGCAACGCCTATCGGAAATAGAAATTGCGATGTGGGTCGCACGGATATCCAATACTGATTGGTTGGCAAATCCGCCACAAAAACAATTGGGTCATTTTAAAAAGACGAACTTACGACGTGTACTTCAGCCTTAGGTTGTTGACACTGTTCTTGCGATTATTCGAACATTTTTATTACTGTCGAACACTCGCGTACTGAATATTCATAATAGAAATGATCCGTTGTCAATAAATTTCAGGCAATAACTATGCGTTCGTTCACTAAGGTACGAAGACAAAAAAATTCATCAACGTTACAAGAGTGAACTAGTCTGGCTTCATTTCAGGTACCTTTCAAATGAGCAGAGTTTTTTTAAATCTGGTAAAGCTATACCTCAATCATATCCTAAAATCTATGCAATTATTTCAACCTAAAACGTTGAAACCTAAGCAAAAATTTTACGATTTGCGTTTCGGAAAGGACTTGATCAGACTAAGTTTTGAAAGCACCATTCACTATGGAGAAAAGCGAGCGCGGAATTTATGCTCAAGGTGCATAGAAACGGTAAGTAAGAAAAGTTCATGAAACAATCAAGATTGAAGTTGAAAAAGAGACTATTAGTAGTAGGTGCGGAAAAAATGGCCAGCAGTGCACCGAAAAAAGATCGTCCTTAACCAAAATAAACCCATTCTATTCTAACATAAAGAAGGCAAACCTAACCTTTAGCTCGGAACCTCGCATATTACCCCTGGTAACGTAAATTCTTACAGATTCAATAGTTTTATCCCCCTGAGGGGAGTTGCACGGAAAGGAAGGCCACACTTCGTGTGCAATGAGGGAACGGGACACCTGCGCACAAAGCATGTCCCCAGACCCTGCACTTAGCAACGGCAAGACTGACAGAAATCCATTCAACAAGATGAAGAAATTGATGCTGAAAAAAAAAACGGTAACGAAAACAAGAAGTCCATAACGCAAAAATGATCAATTTTATTTCAACATATAGAAGGACTACGTATTTTTAGTTCCATAACACATTCTCCCTGGGAGTGCTAATTCTCATTGATGAAATAATCATTTCCCCTGAAGAGGATGTCCAAAATGCGGCACAATTGAGAGAAATTTTTTGTTATTAAATTCTCATTAAGTTATCCAACTTAGAGTTTTAAAGACTATCTGGTGTACGTGATAAAAGGAAACCGCTTGAAATTATCCATTACTCAATCAAATATTTTTCCATGTACAGAATAAACCAAAATTTTCAGTAGTGAAATTAATTACGAGTGCGCATGTGCCCAGGCTTCGCCCTAACGCCAACACATTTACCAATTGGTCAAATAATTCCTATTTATTAACGGTGGTAATGTAATAAAATACAATTTACACTCTCAGGCTTACTTATTTAACCATACTAGCGCCAGTAGCTGCTGTTGCCTGTACCTTATAAACAACATCCTCTTTAACTAACATCAATAACAGAAGTTCATGTAAAAAATGGCTCGAGGGAATCATAGAATCTGTTACTGTCGTTTCTCGCATTCATTGTCATTCAGTTCCAGGTAACCGTTCTTTAATAACATACTCATTGATTCAAATTTTTTTCAAGAAGCCATTTGAATCCCTGTAATTAGCACACACCACACATGTCGTTATTGAACCACACCTTAAAAGCACTTTACATTTCTAATTTAAACTAATTTTCTGAGTATCTCTGATCGCATTACATTCGCACGCTTTCGGAGTTAACGCCACAATATATGAACTAAATAACATTAGGCCAGCACTCCAGCTTTGGAGAGAATTATGTTTTAGAAAATTTCAGCTTCGAACACACGGCTTCTTTAAATGTAGTTTGCGTTTGCGCCGCTTGTGAGACCCGTTATCAATACAAAATCTAAGGGTTTTCCTCATGGTGCGGTTCACATGTCGAAGGCTCTCTGCGCGGAATGGGAATGAGAGAGAGTTCCCAGCAGTTTCACACACACCGCACAGGTACATGTTCTGAAGCCTAACGTGAGCACAGATGCACGTCAGAAGTGAGTAGATTTCGAACAATTTGATTTTCGAAATAATCAGTTCATTCTCGAGCAAGCTCACTAGGGTCAAGAGATTGAGGAACGCATTCTGCGAGAGTAAACACCCATCCGAAACTGAGATGGCATTTTTTTTAGCAAGTCAGCTCTGTTAGCTTTTAAATACTGTGTCAAGCTAATAACCTAAAAGTTAAATCGGCGGGTGTCTATCCTTCTGATATGTTAACGAGTATTGAGCTCACACAACACCAATGTTTAATCCTAACGATGCACGTTAAACTTAACGAGATATACATAGAAAAGCATGTTTACCGGGCATGTGGCCATAGTTACGTAGGAACATCAATGCAGCACCAGTAGCATCTATATCGCCAAATAAAATAGTACACAAGACAACACACGAATGAAGATTTTTCAGTGTGTAGCAAACGAGGCGTAGGCTAATATACAAAATCGAATTTCAAACTCACACACATTGAAGAGCTACCGCGCAAAATTTTATTTTTCTACGTTTTATCAAACTCAACTGTAAAATTGAGAAAATATGGGACAGAGAAACAACCTGAATGAAACCTTTCCTTTCTCAAAAAAGTGTCTTCAAGACAAAAAAGTGAAACTTGTGCGAGTTTAGTGAGAAAATAACAACAGGAAGGAGGAAGATGGAAAGACTTGCCGTTGAAAGATAGAAGAGTAGTAGGCAATACATTCCAAGAGCTGGATTTTGAAATAATTCACATCGTCGAAGTGGTTTAGCTCGCAGCATAAGTTCTCTAAACAGAGTAGCATAGCGTAGCCAAGTGCACTTAAAACTTACCAACTTTACTGTTAGGATGACGTAATTTACTTGAAAAATTTGGCCCCTGATAACCTGACCAGCAGCCATCTCTGCAAGTGTCATGGCTCGTTCCACTGCGAGTCACTAGGTAGATGAGCTGAGGAGCGCTCCCACTCGAAAGTACACTAACGAAAGCAGGTATGCTACTGATTGATAATAAGTTAGTTTTAGCCTCCCTCACCACAACAAAGATGTTCGAAAGAGAGGAAGAATGAAGGTACCATTTAGTATGGAGTCAAGGGAACGCGGAATCTACACATAAATGGTGTTTGGTCCCATGCGCAAAGAAACAGTAAGTTAAGAAGGAAGGTTAGGAAAGAAGATAACAGTTGAAGAAGAAAATCAGAGGTGCTGTAAAACAGGAGAGCAGTGAACAGAAAAACATGGTCCTAACAAAACAAAAACCTTTTATTTCAACAAAAAGAAGGCTTACCTAACTTTCAGCTCAGGACCACACATTTTCCCCCTGGTAGCGCTAATCGCAGGTACGCTAGTACGAGGACACATCTCGAGGAAGAGCACAGTAACTTCCCAGGTCCCTCGGTGAGCACAAGAGTTTCTATGGCATGCTGGAAAGAATCCCTCTTGAACACTTTAACTGCGGCATATAAAACTCAAGTTCATCAATTCAAATTTAAAGTGAATTGTGTGAAACAATTTCAAAGGTCTAAAATATTATCTGGATCGTGTTTTCATTTACTTTTAATCATGTGTTCTTAAAAATTGAGTTTGTGACTTATGGTTGGTCAGCAGCATAATGAAAACTGCCCCAGTGACCAAATGAGGCTCACGTCGCAGTCAAAGTGTTGATATAAAACGCTGGAGACAGAAGTCTCCTAAATCGGGACAGTTCACGGTCACTCGCCTTTGTATGGACAATACAGGTAATGAGAGCGGTACAAAATCGTTGTACATTACTGCATGAATATTCAGGGTATCCTCATTCCAATTGCGCAGCAGAAAATTTCACACGTAATATTTAGCCAGAAACAGTTGTAGGATCCAAATACAAGTGTCACTGGTTCAGGTTAATATTTCATATGCAGGATGAAACTGGTAAGTTAATCTAAGAAAACAATTAGAGTCAACATTAACTTAGAAATGCGGTTTGTAAAGACAGTAGAAAAAATGAGCAAAAAATATCTAAGTACTTTCATTAGCTTTCTGGGAGATTGGTCAAAATATGTGACCTCATGAAGATAATCCTGATAACACTGGCGTGAAATGGCCTTCCACAACCGTTCAAAATTGGATTTGTAAGCACGGATACGATGCAAAAACCTCGTGAGTGCAGACATCTTATATCAATAGGAAATTCACACATTTTAAGAGAGGTAATGGTGAACGAAACTTTGTCACCATAGCGTGAGGCGAACCATTTCAGCGACCTATTATTGGACTATCACCCTTAGATTATTAGTTAGTTTCAGCCTCCCTATCCTCAACAAATGAGATCCAAAGAGAGGAAGGAAGAAGGCACCATTTAGTATGAAGTTTAAGGAACGTGGAATCTATGCAGAAAGGGCATAGAAACAGTAAGATGAGAAATAAGTTCATGAAACAAGATCAAAGTTGAAGAAGAAAGTAGTAGGTGCTGAAAAAACAGGACAGCACTGAACCGAAAATAAGTTGGTCCGTAACAAAACACAACCTATGTCATCATAACAAAAAGAAAGCCTACCTAACCTTTGGCTCGGACCCTCACATTGTCCCCCTGGGAGCGCTAATTCCCATAGATACAATGGTTGTATCCTCCTGAGGGGGACTATCACCCTTTTGGCTGCCATTTCCATAGATACATTAGACTATGGTCTCTCACGAGCGTAGGGTCGACCACGTGATCGCTTTATCCTGAGTCAGATGAAAGGAGTTACGCTCAGTCATTCACAGAAGTGATACACGCTTGAAAACGCCGACCTTGGATTTATCTTCCCTGCAGTAAATAACGACTCAAGATTTTCAATATCATTATTTTTATTGTAATTGTTCAACTACCGTTACTACTAACAAGCGATCCGCATAGACGAGCCTCAAGATCTAAAGGAAAAATTCCAACAGCATAATCCTTTGATGCTAATTCAACGACAATCCCACATTATTTTCAGAACTGGAATACGTTCAAGGATGACTAAAAAAAATTGGAGCGGAGAAAAGAATAGTAGAAGTAACATGGGTTTGCTGGCGCTTCAGTTATTCAAACTATATCGCACCGAAGGTCACATAATTTAATCAGTATCAGGCTTTTCCGACTTACCACGTAAGATGGACATCGTCATTATTTGAACATCGAAAATTATATGATCATGATTATAATTACAACTCGAGATTATAATTGTCTCGCCATTGAAATTTTGTACATACTACGGTACATTCGAACACACTGGGCAGCCAAACCCCGTAGGGGGTTTCAGCTGCCCACCCATTATGGCCGGACGCCTTACCCACGCTGAAATCCCCGAGGTACCAACGCAGCGCGTCCGGCCATATTGCAGTCTCAATCTACAACCTTCCAAGACGGTATCACGCCCGGCTATAGAGCGTTACTGCGCGCCTCCCTGTTAAAACATCCTTCACGCACCCACGATGATTTGGAAAATTGAGTTAAATAACACAAATATTGCAGGACTCACCAAGAACTGTACAACTAGAAAAGGATTTAAATTTATAAATCTTTTCGAAGTTCCCAGTGTACACAGGCACTATAATTTGTTCACAAGAGACGAGTCAAAGAGGTAACTAATAAGTTGCAAATGATTAAAACGTCCACGAGTCGGTTCTCCCAACATTTTACATAAGACAAAATCAGAGTCAGCGCCCTGTAAACCAGGGTAATAACGGGAACGAACATGGGAAAAAAGAAGACACTCAACTAATACATGCTGTACCGACAGCGGCACCAAGCAGCGATCGCAAAGAGGGGGCGGGCGACGCTCCATTAAATGGCCATGGGTGAGGCGGGTGTGATCAATCCTCAGTCGACATAGGAGGACTTCCACGCGGCGGTTCCGGCATGCTGAAGAACGCCAGGCTCGGACACTGTTCTTAATCTTGCGCAACTTGTTGTCTTGGATGTTCTCCCACTCTCGCTGCCAAAGTTGAGTTAATGCAGCTTTAATTATAGGGTAATAATCTCGGGCGGGTACTCTGGTATTTGTTGGGTCAGCAGCAGAGGTTGCAGTACTTCGCGCTAACTCGTCTGCCTGATCGTTGCCACGCACATCAACATGACCAGGTACCCAGCATAGAGTTACAAGTTTTGAGGAGCCTGCAAGTCGCAAAAGGCTCAACATTATTCCAGAAATTATTGGATGAGTGGAGTTGTAAGACCTCAGTGACTGGAGAGCAGCTCTGGAATCAGAGAACACCACGTAAGAACCCGGAGTAGGCCGCTCCTCAATCATGCGGAGTGCGGCACAGACGGCGATCAGCTCCGCAGAGTAGATTGACGTTTCAGGCAGAAGTTTTTCCTCCATCACTCTGTCATCCGAAACTGCCCACTGCGGCCTCCGTCTTTAACTCTTAGAACCATCAGTGTAGACATGAAAAGCTCCTTCATGGTCACTGTGAAGGTGATCTCTGAAAATATGTCGCAGTATAATTCTTGCCATCATCCCTTTCTTTGGGTATTGCGGTCCTGGACAGAAGGTTTGTATTGGAATTTGCCAGGTTGGCTCTTCCAGAGTGAGGGCACGCTCAACTTTGAACGGGGGC
>JACJUY010004666.1:79168-104867 GCA_014220935.1 Platorchestia sp. MABIK
CGTTCAATAAAAAAGGCTCCACACAATCGAATTATCTGCCAAGAACTGCCCTACATTTTCATGCAGTATTTCGGCAGTTCTTGGCAGATGAAATCGATTGTGTGGAGCATTGAAGAAACCTGAAATTTTAAAATGGTTCTGCAGCAACAGAGAACAAATCAGGAAAATTATGTGCTATCCTTGTGCTAATTCCTTGCACACAAGGTGAATAAAAGAACGTCAATGTAGTAAGAATATTACTGAACTTAAATACTGCACCTTTAATCTACATACACTCTCTAGGCTCACTTCCAAATGCTACATGTACTCTTACTTCCTTCCTGGTCGCGGTCGCGTATTGAGGCAAATCAGGCAGAGTCTCGGTGGAAAAACGCAAAATAGTTATTAGCATATAAAACAAACTTCCCCATGTGTATTACTTACTTATACAATATACGAATAACGTTGGCTCAAACACACATGCGCAAATGCACACTTGTACGCATTTATTTTTATGAACAAACAAGTTCAAGCTTTCCCGTATATTAGTGAAAAGGTGATATTGATTTCTACGCGAGAACCGATACTGCAGAAGAAACAACAGTAAACTCTCGGTTTTCAATTATGCATGTATAAAGTATATATATCTAGCATTTGAACACCTCTCCTCCCACGCAGACACATATTCGTATGAAATATTTGTTTAACTACATCTGTCTGTATTTATGTTTGGACAGTGTCCTTCAAACATTTGATTTAATTAGTTAAATCAAATAAAGGCTATCCATGAACTGTAACAGGAAGGCAATCCTTGCATTACACTTACGTTCAATACAGTTGAAAGCGCGTGTTTCCCTGAAAGCCAATTTCGTTTGCTGAAAAGCTCCTCGTCATGGAATATTTCAGAGTTAATTTCTTGCTCATCAGACACTTCGCGAATGCGGTGGTTGTTTTCGTCAAGGATTCATGCCTCAACTTCTGTAACTCGTTTATCTGTGAAGTTCCGAAAAGAAAATATGAAATGAGTAAATGTAAAAAAAGCCTAAACTACACCTTTTTAACTCAAATTTAAAAAATACCAAGTTCAATTTAAAAAAGCTCTAGTTCAATTTAAAAAGGTCAATGTCACTTTAAAAAAGCTCAAGTTTAATTTTAAAAATGTCAAGTTTATTTCAAAAAAGATCAAGTTCAATTTTGAAAAGCTTATGTTTCTAAAATAGCATACCTCCGAACTAATAATAGTAATAATAATAATAATAATAGGAATAAAAACATAAATAAAGTTTATGTGAGAGAATTTAAAATTTTTTAATATGTAGTTGAATTACTGTAACACTTTAAAAATAAAAATTTTCGATTGCCAGCATGCATGAGCCATGTACGCACAGCGCTACGTATAAGAATAAACTCACTATGGCAGGATGAACAGCTACTGTAGAGCAAGCAAGTCTTCTTCGGTTTCAGCAGGAGACGACAAATATTAGGCCTGCACATTATCGGGGGTTTTGATGGACGGTAGTTCATCCTCAGACCTGGTTTTTAGTTGTTTCAACAGCTCATTGTTTTCATAAATCAGCCTTGCTATCTACAAGACTCACTTTCTAGTTTCTTTAATTTTAGTTACAAGATCATTCAGCCCATGTGCCAGGTCAGCCGTCCTGTTAGAAGAAAAATCGCAACGCTGTAATACGGACGAGGAAAAAACTGAAATTTAAAGCTACAATTTTAACTCAAATGATGCATTATCTTCACGATTAGTTCCCCAGATGATGTTTGATAAAGCTAAACCTAAATATATAATACATATTCACATATACATATAGATACATATACTTGTGTGTATGTGTACATGTGTATGCGTGTATATATGTATATAAAGGAAAATACTCAATTGAACTCACGTTTCAGACGATTTACATAATTTTTTTGTGGAACAGCCATGCAGCAGAGTAAGTAGCACCTTCAGTGTCCGTTGTAGACATTGTCGTTCAACATTTTTTCATCGCCCTGTCGTAGTTGCCTGATCGAAAACTATGAATCAGTAACCAGTAAGCAATGTTTGCTGGGCTAATATAAGAGTGTAGCAATTTTGATATAATTTCGAGGCTTATTTACATTAAATTTGCGCATGAAAATGAATAAAAAAAATATCAAACGCAGAAAACACTGGCGTGCGCTGTGTTTGTCTTACAGATAAGGCCGGCTTTTAGGCCGTTTTCTGTACTGAATCTAAAATTCATACTCATTTTTCTCTATAAGATCACGTTAACGATGTAATGGGATATTAAAAATATCCTAAATTTCGATATAGTTGCAAGTACATGAAACACAATTATGTAAATAATAATCTAAAGCTAAGCGAACCTTACCTCGGTCACTTGCAGTGACAAGGCTCAACGCTATGAAGTGGTTGATGTCAGTGACTGTTAAAGATTTACCGTGCACGCTCTGCTGTACAGCCTCTACATAATAAGAAAGAGGTTCTGTATAAAGTAAACAATTTTTTTAAATTACCAGATATGAGATTCAGATCATTGGTTATTCAGTGAATATACCGACATTTTAAAGTGCTTATGGAAATTAGCCTCACAAGTTAATAATATACGTAAACATTTCATCATAAACCTGCAACAATGAATGAAGGTAACTTTGCATGCATTGATGTACAATTCATTACGGTATATACATCAGAGCACAGAAACAAACAATTTGAGGAGCCAGTTGAGTTGATGAGCTGACACATGAAAGAATTATGAAAGCACACCTGTTTGAAAATAAAACTTGACATTGGCTCTGTATTCTACCTCAAAAGTATTAAATATATGAAAGATACACGTGATCGTCCTTGACAGATTCACACTTGTGAAACCAATTAGACAATGTACTCACCAATTACAAACTTGTGGAGAAGCAATCTGCAGAAGGGTCGCTTTTTTGAGAAGCCCTTATATGACCGTAGTTCAATGACACAGTTTTCTCAGAAGATCGCGCATTATACTGGCGACTGTACTGGAGAGCATATTCCCGCCGTTCAGGGACAGCTGATGCACCAATATTTCCTTTCGAGCTGGGTCCTTAAGGTCTGCCGCCTGCTTGAGTGACTCAGAGAGTGAATTGAGGCAACTTCGACTTCTTTAATTTCGGCCACATAAAGATTTTGCTAGCTTGGATGTACATCCTTCGTTCACACTTTTATGAAAGGCATAATAATTAATTTTTATTTTTGTAGTGTTTGCACACTAGTGCAATTTTAATGAGTTAACTGTTAATCAACTGGTCTGAGTACTAAAAAAGGAAACAGAAGTACTTTTAGAAACAGAGAATAATAGATGAAAAGCATCAATATCATTTATCGTCAATAATTAAGAATGCATATGTACAGTACATATAGCTACCATGTCAAAAAACTTGTAGGAATCAAATAAATTTGAAACAATTGATGGGATAAGAAAAAAGATATTAATATTGAAGTCTCAAATAATAAAATAGTCAGAACTCACATACGTGCGTTGAGATCACACTGCATCACTCAGAAAGCTATCATATTTGTAATTATTGAAACATTATATAAACTTGTCCAACGTTCAATAAAACATACTTCAAATGAGAAGCCTTTCAAGCAAATACTACGGATGTTTTTGTCACCCATGTAAAATTTTAGTCAAGTTGAAAAATGATCGTTTTTATAAATATTTTCTATCATGATAAACGATATTTATAACTGTATTCACAACATCAATAATTGAAAAAATGAATTCTTCAGTGCTTCCCACGCTTTCATTTTACCGATCCCGTGAGGTCGCCATTGTTTTCGATCGTTCAGAAAACAATTTGTCTTGCCCATTATTCGTAGCTTTCACTGCATGGTAAATCGACTATGACGCATACTGAATATAGCTTTACATGAAACAATTCATAAAGAACAACTGAATTACAACGGGTTGTACCACAAATGATGCCTACTAGATATGTGATGGAGTATGAAAGCCGTTTCATCTACGCGTAATTCGGTTAAATTTGAATCACAGGGAATGTTCTCTTATCGACAGTACAGTTGTTGCAACCCTAATCAAGCAAAAAAATTGGGTAACATATTTTCTTCAGTTACTTTAAATGATAAACTTCACCTATTGGTGTTTATAGATAAGGAATGAATGTCCTAACCAGGAAGAGCACAGCACTACACCTCAACAAACGGTCACTAAATTCAAACTGGCGCCAAATCCGCCAATCATTCATGAGTCATGACTTTAACGTGTCGCGCACTAAATGTCCGACTCTAGGACTGCATGAAAAACTAACCGATTAGTCGTTAAAATTATTCGTATAAAAAATATATATTGTTGATTTTGATAATTTCAAATGAATGTTTTTACAGTATTGAATTAATTTCGTTGAATGAAACTGTATACTTTGCGATTTATGTAGTTGATTGATGTTAATGTCGGATTATGTTATCAAACTTAACCACTACACACGTCACGTTCATCTATGTAACGTAAAAGGACTTGAAAAATTGCACGGAAGTGACTTACTCAAGAAAATGATGAATGTCAAATGGGTTTTATGATTGGAATAGGTCTACTTAATGCTATCGTAACGATAAAGGTGATTTTTGTCATCTATGTCTAGAACAGGTTAAGTGACTGAATTTATAGCAATATCAATATATTGGAATTAGTATACATTGACTAATAATATCAAAAATAATAAAATAAAATTATTTTAGAAAACACAGGTGCCAAGCAAAATTTCAAGAACTTAATTAGCCGATATTTGTATTCCACTATTAAGAATAATGATGGAAAACATAGTTCTGTACGATCAATAGCCAATTCAATATGGAAAAATACCGATGGGAATTTTAGCAGAAATCGACGCTGAATGGGTTTTCCATCTACTATGTATGTGGCGGAACCATTGGAAACTCAATTATTGAAATCACGAAACAAATCCACATGGTAAAAATATCGTGCCTCCGCAAACTGGACAAACCATTGCAAAACCAACGATTTTCAATTTCTGATTAGATACCAACCATCAAAATCCTACCTGCTCATGTTGCCATATGGGCCCTATTTTATCTGTCTGCTATGCTGTCGCGCAGAAGCAGGGTTGCCAGATGAATCCGTCAGCTCATGGCCACATTTTACGAAAAACGATGGCGAAAACGGCCACGATAAAATATATAGACATTTTTCACTTAAAAATCAGAATACTACAGACTTTTTTACTCACTTTGACAATATTCCGTCGAAAGCACTTCCTCGAGATGTTGCAGGTCTTAATTCTGTTTCTTAAATTGTGCGATGTTTTTAAAAATGGCCAAGTGAATTTCTGACGTCCACGGCGTTCAAAAAATGGCCAATTTTGTGCAAATTGGCCATGAAATGACCAATCTGCAACCCTGCGCAGAAGCTGCAATGAGTAAAGGCCTGTTTACACGATCACTGAGTGCGCGCCTGAGCAGTGAAGAGAGGCTCAAACCCCGCCCATTTGCTTTCGTTTCAGACGCAATGACCAACTCAATGGCAGTGCGGACGATGCTTGTCTTCATCGCGCTTTTCGAGGCTTGTCAGTGTTATTCCAGTCACTGAACGGGGAGGGTGTGTCGTCTCTGCTCCCTCCCTACGCGTTCTCTTGGAAAATTGTCCTGTTGCGGCCGAAAAAGTATATTTTTTTGAAGCCAGCTCTTCACCCACATTTTCCTCTTTTGCTTCTTCTTTATACCCAAAACAACTGCTATAAAGAGGGGTCAAGCGCCATTGCATGTCGCCAAGCCACCATTTTGCATCCTCTCTCTACCGCTTCCAGGAGCAGAATGAGGATTTTTACAGGAATAGTTCTGCGCCACTGCTGAAAGTGCAGAATGACCGTGTCGACACTCTGACGCGACCAAGTACGTGACTGAGCGCGTTGGGAAGTTGCTCATCAATGATCGTGTAAACAGGCCTTAATAAGCTCCTGCTTTGCTTAGGGTTGAACTTGTACGTGTTAGCTTGTGCACACGATTATGTTCTTGTTTGTAGCACGAGACTCGTGTGCTCGTACTCTCATATCTGCTCGTGTGCTCGTACTCAGATGTGATCAAGCGCTAGCTAATTAAATTGTGTTCTCTTTTATTATTGCAATTACATATATAATCAAATCTAGATTAAGCAACATAAGGAATACATTGCCCTCAATCATTGATTTCGACTATTGACATGGGTATTACGATACTCATGTGTTTGTAGCATATGAGAATTCTTGCGTCAAGATATTTTAAAAACCAAAGGTGAGGTTCTTGTATCATCTACGTATGTTGGAAATAAAGTGTTTTTCTTTCATTTCTTCTTTTCATGTGTTGGAGTGCTCAAGTTTTCATTTGCAAGTGCGCGTTAGAACACTCACTAATTCCTGCAAATTCTGCTTAACATGTTCGGCTTGAATATTATTTAAAACAATAAATAGCGTAGTTTGTTACTGCCTGTTTTTGTTCCAGTCATTTACTGCTGCGAACGACGAAGGCCGCTGGAGAAATGTCTGCTTGATTTCGACTGTAGACAATTACTGCTAAGGTCTGCCAAAAAACGCCGCTCGGATTGACTCCCCTCCATTTTGTCTGCCGGGAACTGCTGAAATTCGTCTTAAAACTGCGATCACTGCGAAAAACTGCTAAAAATCTCCCGCGCAACTGCGCTAATTTTCAATTGGGTATTTCTTGCCATTCTCAAAACACAGCCTTCTATCACAGTACAAACTTTACTGGCAGAAGAAGCCTTCACTCAGTTAATCTACTAAAAATGAAGTAATCAAACAAAAAAATAAAACAAAAAACGTTACAAACTACTCTTACAGTCCCTCGCACAATATCACACACTACCAGTCAAACACTCAAGTCAAAAGTTGCAAGTCACGATACAACCGCTCGGTCAGTCGGTCTCAACTCTCAAGCAACAAATGAACTGCTCTCAGGGACACTCCATACAAAGTCACACACTATGCTCACGTGAATATACAAACTATACCAGTTTTTCAACAACTTCACTTCAATCCACCACAATTTTCGTCAGAGGATCAGTAGCGCACGTGCACACTCAGCGATGACTCAGCGATCATCGTATACCATGGACTCGGAGGTCCATGTCAAGATCAATTTAATCCAAGTCAAGTTCAAATTAATCCAAGTCAAGTTCAAATTAATCCAAGTCAAGTTCAAATTAATCCAAGTCAAGTTCAAATTCATACAACTCAGATTCAAATTAATCCAACTCAGGATAAAATTAATCCAACTCAGGTTAAAATTAATCCAACTCAGGGTAAAGTTAATCCAACCCTAATTGAGTTAAAAATTGGCATAATCACTTCTTAATTTGAGCTTTTTGGGGTTAAATATGTGTCTGTTGGACGTGATGAGCAAAAAAAAAACGTTTTTCCTTTCAGCAAGGAATCCATAAAATTTCTGCAATATAAAAACAACTGTCTTAAAATGTGGTAAGTATCCAGCATCAGGAGGCAGAGTGTGATTCAGATCATTGAGCGGAGTAACAGATAGAAGTCAATTATAAAAACTTCGTATTATACAGCACAATAGAATTTTCTTACAATTCTACATTAATGGCAATATGCATCAATTTCAATATTTATGTTCAAGGGCAATTTTATGTTACACAAACATTTAGTAGTATCAAGGATTTATTTACACTCAAATAGAGATTTACATGCGTGAAATTCTACTTTATCCCATATATAAAATCATATATACATGCAACTACAAAAGATTACCATTGGTCGATATGTCGATTTGACCATAGAAATAAATAAAGCAAAGAAGCCTGTTTTTGCTTGTTTGAACAATTTTTGTAAAAACAAGTTTCAATTTGCTTCATCAACAGAGATGAAATATTTTCCATGGCCTATTCATTTGAAGAGATGACACAATTTTTATTGATAATGCAGGATTGTATCTGAGTAGTAATATACTCATATAAATTGGAATCAAATGCTATCGTACATAAGTACTCAGTGAATCGCATTCGCATATTTCTTTTAAAGGTTAATTCTACACATCGTCCAATGGTAATCTTTTGTAGTTGCATGTACATATGATTTTATACATGTGACAAAGTAGAATTTCACGCACATAAATCTCTATATGAGTGTAAATAAACCCTTAATATTAATATGCGTATGTGTGACATAAAATTTCCTTTGAACTTAAATGTTTGAATGGATGCATACAGTCATTAATTTAGAAGTGTAAAACAACTTTAATGTGTAGTATAATACGAAGTTTTTATAATTGACTTCTATCTGTTACTCAACTCAAAGATCTGAATCACACTCTGCATCCTGATGCTGGATACTTACCACATTTTACAGCAGCTTGTTTTTACATTGAAGAAATTTAATGAATTCCTAGCTGAGAGGAAAACGTTTTTCTTGCTCATCACATCCAATAGATATATATTCAACACAAAAACAACCAAATTAACAAGTGGTTATATCATTTCTTAACTCAACTTTGGATTGGATTAATTTGAACTTGACTTGGATTAATTTGAACTTTACTTGGATTAATTTGAACTTGCCTTGGATCAAGTTGAACTTGCCTTTGATCAAGTTGAACTTGCCTTAGATCAATTTGAACTTGCCTTGGATCAATTTGAACTTGATTGAATTAATTTGAAGTGAAAAAGGTGTAATAGACACCGGGGGATTGTCAGGTCTACCTACAGAAATATTTCGAATGAACTGCAGCAAATTTCTGATTATTGGAGAAAGAAATAGTTACAAATCTTTATACTCTTTATACATAAGTACATTACTGTAAATTTTCATGGAATTATCCCACTTAATAAGTTTTTACTACCTTATAGGTAAAGTGACTACTAAGACAAAATTTACTATTTTGCTATCTAGAAGAGATTCTGTATAATTAGTGAGACTGACATTGGACATGATTTTCTAAACATGGTTTGTTGCTTAATATGATATTTTGAATGTGTTCACATATTAATAACATTATGATGAGCAACATCAATTGGCACCTTATATCTGATAGTGATAATAGAAATTAGAATACCATAAATGGGAAGCTTTACTCCGTGTCATTTGCGAAAAAACGATGGCCATGATAAATTATGGTGGATTTTCCCTTAAATGCGCTGCAAGATTTTAATAGTTTGTTCCCAAAAATTGATAAAAGAACACCTTTAAAGACATTTAACATGAATGACATTTTGCTCATTGATGTATAATTTTTGAGATATTACATTAATAACATTCAGATCAGAATAACATTATAGAGTTGAAAGCGTAGTTGCCACATTGTTGGAATACGTGCAGATTCTTGGTGGAAGGACATCAGCCTTGGTATGGCTATGTTAAGTTGAGCTATTTAAGGTTAGTTTATGTTTGATGGTTTCTTTACTTTCATATACTATGTTCATATGACTTCAATTTTAAAAAACTCAAAAATTATGTATCAGCCAGCAAAATGTGATTCCTGTAAAACTTTCCTAAATGTGTTCCTTTAGCGATCATACGGCACATTTCGTAAGCACATTAAAGTATAAATTGACCAAGATTAACATTATCTGTTGAAAAATCATAGACAAGGTTTTGCATCTGTCTTGTAAGCACTTAAATTTTATCTACAGGGTAGGAAATTAATTTAGTTTATCTGAAAGTTTAAAATAAGATAGACTACACAACCAAAAAAAAGCTATTGTTAAGCTTTATTAAGCACACTAAACACAACTTTTATAGTATAAAAATCCAAACTAGCTTTCATCCTGAGCACCGTTGGTTTACGGTTTGCTCAATGCTAATTTGGATCTAAACGTGAAAACAAAACATTTTAGATTGCCAATAAAGTTTTTTCATAATGAATGCATTGAAATTTGTCATCACATCCTACCTGCTTATGAATTCACCGACAAAATTTACATAGCACTATTTAAGCTGATGGCACTCTGCTACCATATTTTGTTACCTTTATGGAATAAGCTCATCAAAAATTGAGTCTACAAAATTTAGAATTTAGAGATAAACAGAATGTCATTAATAATTTCTGAATTGTAGTACATTCTATTCCCATACTAATTTTTCTTTGCCCTGTATTTTAAATTCGAGTTGAGTAAATAGAATTTTCCAATGGAACCGGCTCTTCAAATTTGAAATGTTTTTCTGTAACAAGTTTCAAAGATTTCATCAAGAAATGCAACGTCACGTGCAAAAATCAGTCCAAAAATTTTTTAAATTATATTAAAATACAATTTGAATGTCTTACTTTCCAGGTCTGCACGCCCGTGATTATAAGGCAACGGCACAACACCACTTTTTAATGGAACGTGAGTCTTGAAAGGCGAAAGAATTCTTCTGTAGTCAGTCATTTTGAAATGCCTGCTGCAAACATGGTAGTGCGCACATAAATTCGACTTACTAATATCATTTAACTAAACATTTCCACTCGCTTCAATTCACTTATTAAAATTCGAACCAGGATACTGGAAATATCTCAAGTCTGGTCGGTTTTCAGAATTACTTTCGCACCCAACAAAAGAACACTTTTTTATTATAACTCGAGGCGGCGCCATTGCGACTTCTGTGCGGAAACACTTTGAATGACGCTGCAACTGCAAGATTGTCGTACCCGATTCATGAACTCGTTAGGCTAACAGTGATGCCAGATTTCGGGCTAGCAGTGTTGCCAGATCTATGTAAGCGTTGCTGCTATTGGTGCGATGCCATGACGTCACCCGCACTCAACACGATTCAATAAAAGACTGGTTTGCCGCTACCTCTCCTTATGTATACCGTGGCACGAGCGCGCGGTGTCGCGGCAGTCAGTTGCCCACAAGCTTTGAGAGGAGGAGGATGTCAGACGATATTGTGCTGTGCGAAGAAGCTGCGCTCGGCTCATCGCGGAGCGCGTCAGCGAGATGATACCATGCTCAATGTCTGCTTGTCTCACACTGACTCTGCCGTGCCACAGCAGGGTTACCAGATAGCTACATGAATTTTATGCCAAATTTTACCAAGACAAAGGCCAAATTTATTTAGAGGTAAACTAGTATAGCAGGTAGATACCCTTAAAGTATCATAATTCTATTTGTCATTAAAATTTTGAAATAGAAAGAAAAAATAGACCTAACCTACACTATTATTCAACGAATAACAAATTCTTTTGACTCTTCATCCTCAGCAGAAGTTAGAGAGGTTGAAGCAGCGCTGGAGAGCGAGGTCCTTGATTTTCGTTTGATTTAAGATGCTCGATTTGAAATTAGCTTGCATTCTTGAGGCCACTTTGAAGACCTTACAACATAGAGAACTATTGCTGAGATGTACTCGGATTTGCACTTTCTCATATAGCTTTCTAGTTCGTAATCTAATGTTGGACTGCAAATGTTGGACCAAAACTGCATTGTGTCTTTTGGAATCATACCACCGTCAAAATGCCCTCCTGCTTCGAGTTTTTGAAACTAATTTTTCGGTACTGCGGTTCGCTGATGTTGATACAATCCTGAGCTAAATGCAACCTGTGCAAATCTGCAAACTCTCCTTTGATTACTTGATTTGATATTCGCAAGGAATTTAAAATTTTTCAGCAGGATGTAACTGATCCTGTTACAACTCTGCGTTCGACTGTCAGGTTTCGGTTTTACGCCTTGTGTGCCACAAACACGGAAAATGACAAAAAAAAAAAACAGAAAAATGTCAAATTTAAGACAAAAGCCAAACCTAAAATCTCGAAGCCAAAAGCTTGCAAAAAAGGCAAAATTTGTGATATTTGGCCTTAAAATGGCCAATATCGCAACTCTGAGCCACAGGCCGAGCGCTGTCGGCCTGCAACAGCAATCGGGCTTGCTGGACTTTCTGTTCCTGATGCGGCATCATGTTGCCGAGCGGTCGGAGAGCTCTGGGCGACTCGTCGGTGCGACATGAAGCACGCGAAGTTGCAAGGTGTGTCACAGGCTTAAGGAAATCGACAAGTCGTTGAGCTTGCACGTTACTGAGGATTACGAGCTCGTGCTGGATGAGCTCGTTGATAAGTTGTTAGGACTGTATATCTCGATCTAGGATGGTTTGTTTAAAGGTTGACACTATTCCAAAAACAGAGCAATGTTGCTTGTATGGTGGTTACTGTGACAGTTATATTCTCAAGTGCATGGAATCACAGAGCTACCAAATTAATGATTGGGCGAGATTGCGTTCAGTTCTGCCTACATTCTTTACGTTGCCTTTCTTTTTCCAAGCTGTATTTTACTGAGAATATGCATTTCTTGCTTTAACTCGATGAAAGGGACACGATTTCCATTCCACACCCAAAATCAAGGCCAAACGCGCGACCTGCCGACTGAGGCAGCAATTCAAGCAAGACCGGTGCCCTATTCCACAAGAAAGTAGGAAAGGTGATTCACTTATTAAAAGCTAATTTTTCAGCGTAATGTCACAGGACAAATAAGATCTATCTGTTGGTTACTTATCTAGTGAAATGTTCCAACTTCTTTGTAGAAGTATATAATGTTGTGTTTTACATGTGGTCATGACTGTCTCAAACCTTCAGATGATCGAAACTGCTTCAGTCCTAGGGGTAGTCTTGACTGCTTCTTCAATACTGTTTTTTGGCCCTTGACTCCCCGGTGGACTGCGCACTCAATGGATTCTCTAAGAAACTGTACACTTATCAGAATTATTGAAGAATAGTGACCTCATCCACGATTTATCTCCTAATTTCATCGCAGTTCCTAAATTTTACAATTCTCAAAACTTATTTTTTATGAAAGTATTTGCTCTGTATTGTAGTCCTAACAAGTATTGACACGTATACCTGATGAAACTTCAACTCATAAGGTTCATTACACTTTAATGTTGAGGAATATGTGCAGCTCCTGCTCTTCTCTACTGCTTGAGATAAAAGTTTATATTTTGGCTTCTAACCTCACATGAGTCATCACCTCGGAAAATGTCACAAAGCGTCCGCCAAAACGGAACTTCACAGAACATAGAAAAATGAGTGTCACTTCGTGTGACTGTTGAGAGATATGCATTGTGACGTGAGTGTGTCGAAAGAAATTTAAGTAATCATTGACGTTTTGAGAGAATGCACGTTAGGTGTGGAGCAATGTGTGGGTCATCGCACATGTCTCACAACCTTATCCTTCTGCAGATCAGAAGCCGCAAATTGGCGGCTTTTGTCACTAACTACCTTCCTCACCGTCTCAACAGAACGAGGTGAGATCGATGATACTGATGCTGCCTTTAGATAGTTTGTTCCTCAATGTCAAGCTTCTTACAAAGGATGGTAAAAAACAGAACTGTGACGAACGTGAAAGTTTACACGTCGGGGAAAGCCAATCAATGCAGATAAACTTTGAATCATATGTGCATGTAGGCTGAATTTCAACGACCCGGATGCACCCAAATCAAAGTTGCTCCTCTCAGTGTGCGTGTGCGAGTCTGTGTACGTGTATCGCTAGTCACTGTCACCAAGAACCGAACCCACTTGAACAGCTGCCACACATGGCTGCGTGACATAATTGTAGAGCAAAATTTATGATGGTATAGCTTTACCGAAAAAGTATCAGTTAGCAATGAAATAAAATACTCTATGTTTAACTTTACACATGAAAGTCACACCCGTCTTAAACGACACATAATATATGATGAGTTAGACCCAGTGAGAGCACAGTTACTGCGATTTTACCGTAAGTCATAATGTATTGTTCGTAGGTCATGATGTATTGCTAACAATGGAAATCTCTCTAGTTTCTGTTATAAGTTTGCAGTTAATTAGAGCAATTAACCGATTCTTTACAATATCAATTAAATAAAAGTATTCCAACAAGTTCTCTATAACATGAATTAAATTAAAGTATTCAAGTGCTGAAGCGTTTTGTAAGATGCTTTTTACGCATAGTTACGCCAAATGAATGCGATTAATTTACTTTTAAAATTTTAGTGAAAAATTTTATGTGCTCATATCAGTATATTGATTGTCGTTTTCCTCTCGTTTTGCCTAATCCAGCTAACATTGTTTTTATGAGAGAATTAATATATCCAGTCGCTAAACTCAGTGCCGGATTTTAATCGAAATTTCAATGCGCATTACAATTTCCTGATCTTCACCCTTCGCTTCTAAAGGCAGGAGCTTAAAACGATCGGGTAATTGAACTCCTTCTAGACTGACAATTTTTTGTCAGCGAGTGCATAACCTAACTGCATAGTGACATCTGGTAACTCATTTTAGTTAGACGATGCAACGACTTCTGGCAATGAGATCAAGTCTGGACCAGTGCACATGACACACCCTACATGCACAAGGACGCTATACCACACGCACACTGAGAGGAGCACCATTGACGTTGGTGCTGCCGGATGTACCCCCGTCCACTTTTTAGAGTAGTGTTTGGAACGTCCCACTAGCATGTGGTTTTTGCTTTGTCTGTGCCAGAGAAATTTAAAACTAGTCGATAACTTGCATTTGGATTAAGTTTTCATATAATTTCAGAGATACCTACGCAAAACCAACAGAAAATCATAGGAATCGTTCACGGGTTTGGTAATCGTTCAAATTTTTCCCCAAGATGATCAATATATTACAAAATAGCTCTTATTATGGAAGACCTGCAGTCAGTAAAACTGAGATTTACTTATAAGTGCTTCCCCTGGTCAATAGTGGGAATGAGTACTACAGTGACATTTAATTCCGCTTGTGGGATATTATGATCACAAAAGACTTATATTATATGGTTCTGATAAGTAAAAAGTGCCTTTAGATTACGCACCTGCTCATCCAGTTCATCTTGTATGGCAGGTTTTAACCAATCACCGCATTATCCAGATCCCACTGATACCCTATGCTCAAACCGTCACTGAGTCGACGATATGAGAACCGAAAACCGTTATCGTCGATACGAAAACCGTCAAAACCGTCAACACAGCACGGAAATAAGAAATTTTCTATTAACAGTTGTACCAGATCATGACGTATATGATGCATCTATAATTTTTCTGGTTTACATTCCATCTTCCGAACTTAACTTTAGAGTCCAAATTATAATTTTGAGTGAATGCACACACTGCCAAGCGTAAAAGTTTGTAGCAACCTGGTGAAATGTAGATATCAGTGTAATATTTTTTCACACATTCATCATAGAAAATTAGACGAAAAAGGAAATGGTCTCAAGCAGGGTTGCAGAGTCGGAGTCGGGAGTCGGAGTCACCGGAGTCGCATGTTTTAGGGTGGAGTCGGAATCGGTGTCACTTTTCTGAACGTGATGGAGTCGTAGTCGGAGTTGCTTTTCCGAATGTGGTGGAGTCGGAGTCGTTCATTCGGATGGGGTGGAGTCGAGGATTGAGTCGCTATTTTTTGTGGTCTTCGATTCTGATTTTTGCTAAAAAGTATTTATAATTGTGTTTAACCGAAAGTAAACAAAACAGAGGTGAAATACTTCACTGAAAACTAAAAAGTGCGCAATGTCGATATTTTTTATATCGAGATTTCAAAAAACGCTTCCTTTTTGAGGTGTCGAAGTCTTCCCGCTTCGAATGAGACCAAAATCAAGCTTAAAATTGAAAATTGCGGAAGGAGTAGAGATTTGAGCTAATTTATATAATTATGTAAGTTTGCACAATACATTTTTTCCTTTTGCGAAAATCTAAAAATTTTATAGAGGCTAATGTGTTCAGAATTCAATTTTACATATCTGTATGCATTTGGGGTCCTCTAGAGGCGATAAAAACGTGAACAGTGACATTTGTAACATTTTGTATATTAGGTGAAATTCAGGGTAGTAGATCCCTTTAAATCCAGTCAAGTTAAATTTGAAATAAGTCAAGTTTTCAAATTAATCCAAGTCAAATTCAAATTGATCCAACCCTAAGTTGAGTTAAGAATTGACATAATCTCACGTTAATTTGAGCGAGCATTTTTTGTGTTATATATGTATCTATTGTATGTGATGAGCGTGAGAATAGTTTTTCCTTTCAGCAAGGGATACACAAAATTTCTGCCGGTGTTGCAATCTAAAGACAAGCTGTCATAAATTGCGCTAAGTATCCAGCATCAGGAGGCAAAGTGTGCGTCAGATCTTCGAGCTGTGTTAAATTTGCAAGTCAATTATAAAAACTTCGCATTATACTACTCTTTAAACTTATTTTAAAATTCTACATTATTGGCAGTTTGCATCCATTCAAATATTTATATTCAAAAGATAATTTTATGTTGCACATTGTAGAATTGAGGATTTTTTACACTCAAATAGATATTTATACGCGTGAAATTTCACTCTATATAAATGTGAAATCATATATATATATATGCAACTACATAAGATGACCATTGGACGGGGTGTAGATTTAATATATAAAAGAAATATTGCGACTAAATCCTTTTTTTTTGCTCGTCCAAACGATTTTCGTAAAAGAAGTTGCAATTCATTTCATGAACATTGATGATATATTCGCCTCGGCCATATAATTTGAAGAGATGGCAACATTTGTTTTGTTAATGCAGGAATGTATCTGTGTGGTATTGCACTCATGTAAATTGTGTTTAAATGGAATCGTACATAAGTACTCAGAAAATCGCATTTGCATATTTGTTCTAAGATTAAAACTACAAATCGTCCAGTAGTAATCTTAAGTAATTGCATGTATATGATTTCATTTATAAATATGTGATAAAGAGGAATTTCAAGCACATAAATCTCTGTATGAGTGTAAATAAATCCTCGACAACTATGTGTAACATAACACCTTTTGAGCATAAATGTAATGTAATACCTTTCGAGCTAAAATATTTGAATGGATGTATACTTCCATTAACGTAGAATTTTAAAACAACTTTAATAAGTAGTATGATACGAAGTTTTTATAATTGACTGGTATCTTTTACGCCGCTCAAAGATCTGAATCATACTTTGCCTCCTAACGCTGAATACTTGGCCAAGATTGTCTTTAGATGGAACACCTACGGAAGTTTTATGTATTCCTTGCTGATGGGAAAAACGATTGTCATGCTCAGCACATCCAATAGATACATATTTAACACAAAAAACGCTAGCTCAAATTAACTTCTGATAGTGTCAATTCTTAAGCCAACTAAGGGTTTGATAAATTTGAATTTGACTTGGATTAATTTGAATTCGACTTTGATTGAATTAAACTTGACTTGGATTAAATAAAGCTTGACTTTGACTTATATGAAGTGAAAAAGGTAGCGCTAGCACACGTGGTATCCTACTTTAGGTTTCAAAGATTCTTTAAATCGCTTTAACTCCAAATTAAGTGGTGGCCATTTCATGATTCGTAAAAGTCGGTTTATTTTGAGTTTTTCAACCTATGGTTTAAATTTGTGCACTCGAAAAAACCCTATACATATAGTAAAACGTCAGGTGTCTCCATCTATTTAAAAATAAACATGTGTTTTGAGGCGTAATTTGTACTATGGTATTACAATGGGAATCTGTTTGAATGGTATTTATGATACCGTCATAAATCCGGCTTCTGCTCGCTTGTGCTCATGATTAAAAAATAATGCGTGAAAATTGAATCCATTGTTAAGAAAATGTTCCTATTCGTGGTAAAAAGGTATGGCAAATATTTCTAAAAATTTATGGCTAATAATAAATTGAATTATAATACACAGTTGTTGCTTGCTTGATTGGTGTGTGCGTCTGTGACGTTCTTGAGGATGCATAATGACAGTATCTGTGCTACGAGTTTCCCCAGTGCACAAGTAGAAGAATATTTTATTCGCGAGTATACTATTAGGATGGATATACAGCATGTCCCACAAAAACCCGAACCGTGTATTTATTTTCCCGTATCAGTAATACCATGATAGGAATACCATAAGTATTTAATTTCAAGCAAAATTTTCTTTCAAAATTAACCTATAGAAAAAGAATTACTGATTTTGATTGTATTACTGATACTGGAAAATAAATACTAGGTTAGGGTTTTTGTGGGACGTACATTATTGGTTCGTCATCTATATCTTGAGACTTTTATGAAGGAAACTATCGAATCCCGTCAATTTCGACAGATCATGTTCACTAGTAGATATATATTAGTAACACTTAATTTTTAACGTTCTGTTGCTAATTTGAAAGTCGTTCTTAAATAAAGAATAAATAAACATGTATACAGGTTGTGACACCTACAACCATCAAGAAATAAAATATTCATGTTATAAATAATGAATAGGTGTAGTCGGAGTCACAAAATTGTGATTGGGTGGAGTCGGTGATGGAGTCGTAAAATTCTGGAATCGTGGAGTCGAAGTCGGAGTCGCCAAATTCTGATGAGGTGCAGTCGGAGTCACCAATTTATTCCTCCGACTCCGCAACCCTGGTATCAAGACCCTGTATACCGCAACCCTGTGCAGTGTATTTGGTAGTTACGACTGCACCTGCTCCGTCTGAAATAACTCGCATGACTAATCCCGCAGGGAAAAGGCCGACTCAACAAATTTCTGTTTTCAACAGATTGCAGTTTATCTTTTATTTTGAAACCAGTATCGCAATCCACGAGTAAAGTGCTTCAATTATTGATGGTTACGGAAGTTTGCAATGAAGAAAAAATTGTTGAAAGGATAAAATATCTTGAAGTGAAGTTGTTAGCAGTAATAATGGCACAGCTAGAATAGATTTCACTCACGGCAGACGTTTTCTGAAGTGATAACTGTATTAAAATCGGTGAAGAAATATCAAGAAGTAAGCTAACATGTACAGCAATGGTCCAAAGAAAATACAGCTCGCAACATGCGCGAAAAAGGAAATGCGTCGGGTTGCGTCACCACCGAGAAATCACTGATCGTTCAAGCTAATCGGACCGAATTTCTCCAATTGACAACCATTACGAAAACAGAACTGTTGAGCAGTGAAAACACGTCATATTGTCATGTCAATTTAAAGTTCACGTAATTCCAGAAGGAAATCAAAGTTTGATCTGGCTTCCGTAGACAGTGAAATGATTTACGGGTCTCCAAATTTTTTGCATTATCTTTGGTCACCTTGTGCAGCAACTAAGTTCTTTAAGCAAATTGCACTAATTTTAAGGCTACTGCAACCAATCACTTTCTTCGGAAGTTAATCGTTTCCTTCAACAGCTTACGTAACTAAATACAACCATCTATGAGTTTTATTACTTTTTATGGTTCCAGTTCTTTCAGAGCCACAGCGCTAGCATCAAACGGTCTCATGCTGTGCAAAATTGGTTATCGCTAGGAATAATTTTCTAATAAAAAATGACTTTCACAGTTCCTTGATTTGAATTATATCAAAACTTCGTGGTATCAATTGGAAAGGTAAGCGAGGGTCCCAGCACCTCTTCCATCTTAGATAGAAGGTCCTCCTCAAAATTTCCTCGTTTGCAGAAAAATATTTGTGGAGATTTTTTAAGAAATTTCGTTAAATATATTATTAATAGAATCGTTCCAGTTCAACATGTGTTAAAATACGAAGATAATCACTTATCTTTACTCATAGAACACTCAATTGAGACATTTAAAACCTTTAATACCTACATTTGCTAACTTTTACATGTCTTACGTAGAAAACCTGGTCTTGAACTCTATACCGATTAAGCCGATTTTGTGCGCCAGATACGTGGATGACATTTTTGTTGAAATTGAGACCGTAGAGCAGTTGGAGATGTTGAGGAATTTCATGACTAATAATTCGGTGTTGCGTTTCATGTACGAGCTGAGTGTAAGCGGGAAGCTGCCTTTTCTTGATGTTTTAGTTGAAGCTTCGCAGGGGGCTTTTGTGAGATCTGTGTATTTAAGCCCTAGCATGTTGGTGAAACCATAAACTACGACATGTGACGCACCGCAAGTGTACAAAGAAGGAGTCATTCATGCTTGGTTAATAGAGCTTATAAAGTGTGCAGCAACTGGGTTAGTTTTCATTCAGAATTGCTTAGAGTCAAACGGTTGCTGGTTAATAACTATTTCCCCAACACTCTTATTGATGAAACTATAGGTAAGTTTGTCAACCGAATTTTGAATAGAGATCATAATCCGAGACCTAACCAGCGGAATGTGGACATATTTTCTGAAAATCAGATGCAAAAAAATTACAAAATTGACGAACGTGTTTTTAAAAATATTGTCAAAACTTTCGTGAAATCCACAGATCCAGAGAGGGCAATTAAAGTGAGTGTGTATTATAAAAATTTCAAAATCAATGATCTTCTAGTAAGAAACAATATTTCCAGATCACGAGTCAGCGACCTAGACAGAGCCAATGTGATATATCAGTTCGAATGTGACAGGAGAGAATGTTAGTCTCTCAATAAGTGTTACATTGGCATGACTAGGTTGACGCTCAAACAAAGATTAACTGCACACAAATATCAAGGCTCCATTTTTAATCATTTCCGTATCGATCATAGCTGTAAACCCTCAAATGAAGATCTCAACTCAAATACAATAATTTTGTAAAATGTTATGAAAAAAGAGCATATTCAAATAATAGAAGCACTGCACATTCATTAGCTTAAACCTTCCCTCAAAGAAAATACAAAAGATTTTTTCGCTCCAAAATTGTTCAGTCGTACTGTGACTTAGACGTCTGTACTGTAACCTCCGTTCGTTCATTTTGCCTCTATCTCTGGTGCCGATAACATGTGAATATCTAGCGTGCAATAATTAGTCAGCTGTAGTTTCAATCTTGTACAAAATTCGCCCTATCTAGTCTTCTCGCAATGTGATTACCTATATTTTTATCCAGTCTGATGTGGTTTAAGTTTTGTAATGACATAGTTTTTACCAATGTGACTAAGTGTTTCTTTTGTATTTTGCAGCCTGATGATGATGTTAGTAACATCGAAACGTTGCGTTTTTAGATACTGATTTAGAATTTTAACAATTGAGTGTTCTCTGAGTAAAGATGATAAGTGATTATCTTCGTATTTTAACACGTGTTGAACTGGAACAGTTTCTAAAGGTTGAAAATTTGGAGAAGATATTAATAGAATCATAGCTGCAAATATGAACAGGTGTCCAATTAATTATATTATTAGGCTAATGTGCACGCCTCTGCATCTTGGCTTCCACGCGGGTTTCGAATTTTCATTTCCTCAATTGAGATAAGGCCCTTGGGACGAAAGTTTTAAAACAATTGAAGACTTTTTATTTATTTGAACTTGCTGCTATAAAAAGTGGACGCTTTAAACGTTCATATCGTTATTCAATTTATTTCTGTCAGGTTATGCATTTTTTTTGTGACAATTTATAAAGATTAAACTGGCCTTAAACAATACATCTGTTATATGAACAAAACTAAAAGGTACACATGCACAAAAAAGATACATAGCGTAAACTTTACTTGTAATTTATTTCGTGCGACTAAACGCACGATTACCGAAAAATTATTTGTGTGAATCTAATAAACTAGCATGACCCAGTACACTGTTAGACGTTTTAAATTACGTTAATCTATAGAGCAACTAAAGAGGTCCCATTGCATGTCAGGCGCTACAAATCAGGTTTTGTTAAAATTAACCAACAAATGCTGAAATACCTCCAACGTACACACGTAATATAAGTGCTAAAATAGTCATCATCAGTCCACCACAATATCGTCTTATCAGGAACACAATCACTCATAAAGAGAGTAGGCTGCCATTCACAAGTTTCACTTTCCCGGCATTGGGTAAACGCTACGACTGGCATGGTGTTTTCAGATCGAAACTAGTGGTAATTTGTCTATTTTTTGTTACAGCTTACAAAGTTGCATTACTCTCATATTCTTCTCCGGTGTAGAGAACTTTTGACTGAGTAGATTAAAAGCAGACAACTTTTTTGTAATTATCGAATCAATTGCTTAGAACCAGTTGGTTTGTGATACTGGCTGCGTCACATTAGGGATACAAATGTTACATCTAAACGAAGTAATTTTTTAGGATCCATACATAAAGGAATAATTAATGATTGAAAATTGAAGCTGAATTGTGTGAACAATCTAACATGCTGTCAATGAAAATAGCACAGTTAATTAAATTTTTGAACCTATTCAAGTTGGATCTAATTCGGGAGTTTGTGCTCCACTGAACGTATCCCACTGAGATTACTAATAAATTTGAGGACAAACTATACTAAATAATAAAGCTCAATAGTTATTTATGAATGATAACTCACGACTATGTGAAGTCGAAGGCTGAGATAAAGTTTTTCAAATTCACAATTGCTGGTTAAATGATCACCAACCGAAGGGAACTGCCCCTTCGGTTGGTGATCATTTAACGAGCAATTGTGAATTTGAAAAACTTTAATATGTCTGTCGATGATATTATAAATTGTCATCCGTTTTCCAATTACCATTTTAGATAAATACAGCAAGTATCGAATACTTTAAATTCAGAGCGAGAGCGCAGGGGACTACCGACATGAAAATTATTTCGTTACTGAATCGTTTAACTGAGTAACGTTTCGAAACCGCAAATTATTTCTAGGCACTATACTATTTTTTTACTCTAGTTTTGATGAGCGCTCAGTTTTATGATTGAGTAATGGTTGCAGGGACCTGCTCGAACTGCATGACCGAGTTATGGGACTAAGCGTCTGTAGGCCTGAAAAGCTGCACGCTGAGTGGCCTACATTGAGGGACAAGCTGCAGACCGCCGGGGCCTGCTGGGTGGACTGGCAAGACTTGATGCTCCGCTGCCCAAGCCTTCATCATTTGGCCCGACTATCTGCAGAAGCGAGGCTGGCTGTGCAGACCAAATGGATGATACGTACCGGTTAGTGGCGTCTCATTTACTGTATTTGACTACAACTGACCGTCAGAAATGGACGGTGCACTCGGGTGGAACGTTTTCAAAAAATGTTGAATCTGATAACGCTATATGCGGAAAATTTGAGAGTCCCCAGTAAAATAAAGTGTGCAAAATATCAGTTTTTAATGTCGAAATATTCACGCGCCTCCGAGGTGCAAAAATTTCAAATAATAACTAACAAACGTTATTATTTATCAAATTTCCCATAATTATAAATTGATTTATTTTATTGCAATAGCAATAAAAGTGTATTAAATTTTTTAGATTTCATATTTCAGGTTGATCCGATATCTTCATATGCTGCCAACATCACAGAGATGGTCAAATATTCTGAATTACGGTTATTTTTCAATTATTTTTGTTGAAAAGTTTAAATATTAAAAGGTATGATTCCGCTATACTCAGCAAATGATGTGAAAATGTGTTGTTAACAATTGTGTCATATATTTAGGTCGTGTGACTTTACCTTCTCATGTCTGAGGGTCCTGAGCTAAAGTACATTTTTCATTATTTCAATTAGTCATTGTTAACATGCTCTGTCTCACACCGAATAACATTGTCTGAGTATAACGCTCAGTTTATTTCAATGTTTGATGGAACTCAGAACTGAGAACAGAACTCAGAACTCAATACGGGGAAATGGCTGGACGCAAAGTTCCGCTCTACCTAGCCCATCCACCTTTACATATGCTGAGCTTCTAATTCAAACTTATACTCTTTTTTTGTATTAAAGGAGAGAAGCCTTTTCCTTCCTCAGAGTCTTGCTCTCATGAGTGCGTCTCGGGATTCAAATCCAGTAACTTCTTATGAAGCCCCTGTTACCATCTTGATAATCCTCTCGTCTGCTTGAATGTGTTTAGGATAACCAATGTTGGCAGCAAGATTCTTTTCCTCATCAATAGATGTTCTCAATTAGTCAGTTTTATTAGCTTTAGTTGATGGCGGCTCACTGAGCTGCACGTTTTGCCGATGAACTATATATCAGATCTCAGGCAGGAGCATCTATAGGATATTTGGCATTTTGAAGTTTCTCAGTAGCTCATTTAATTGCAACCTGATTTTTAAATTCTTCTCAACCTAAACTCACGAACCTGTAATGAATCATTTTTTATCATTGCGTGTAAAAGATTTTCGGAGCAATCTAAGTACGCGTTGTTTTTAACACTTTGTCTACCCTATTTCCCTACTTGCTAGGCAGGAAACGAGAAGTAGTTATCATTATGAAAAGATGTTTTGATCCACCGAAAATGAGGGTTTATATTCATTGAGAATCATACCGGCACGTAAACCTTCATATGTACTTAACAAATATTTTGGGCTTCGAACAATTACGCTGGCCAACAAAGTTTTTGTCTGCGTTTTTTAGCTAATTTATGACGAATCAGAGACGCTGAATCCAAAAATCACATTGGTTTTGCTCCAATACGTCAAGTTTCCAACTAGGACCCCCTATCGTTTTTTACGTTTTTGTTCACGTGTGCGCATGTGTGGACCATTTTGAAGAAGGGTCGGCGTAAAATGCCATGTCCAATAATTGTTTCGTTTGAAAATGATTATTTTGATAACAAGAAGTAATTAGGTCCGATAGTCCTGGGTGATCATGTCGGAAAGGGGTCAGTTTGAAGTCATAAAACCATGTGGAATAGTTATGTCCGTGCTCAGCCTTACACGAAGAAGGACTGGCCTGTGCGAGGGGAATTAGTGCCTTGCTAAGAATGGAACGTCATCAACGAACCTCTGGTGGACAGAAACAGAATACTGTTTCCACCGCTGCACATCAAGATTAGTTTGATCAAGCAGTTCACCGAGGCTTGGACAAGGATGGTGACGGCTTTATTTACTCGTGACAGAATTTCCAGGATTGACCATGGAGAAGTTAAATGCTGGCATCTTTGATGGTCCTCAGATCCGTCAGCTGAGCACAGATCCAGAGTTAGAAAACTCAATGAACGTAGTAGAACTGGCAGCGTGGAAGGCATTTGTTCTGGTAGTGAAAAACTTTCTTGACACAATAAGGCCAGAAACTACACAGAACTTTCAACAACATGCTAACTGCTTACAGATACCTGGACTGCAACATGAGCATCAAGATACACTACCTATTTCCACATTTCGACCTGTTTCCTGAGAAGCTAAGCTTAAATATAATAATAAATTGTGTCCACTTAGAGTAGCAGTATAAAAAAAAAGATGTGATGCCATTACTACTGATAAGAAATCAAATTATTACCACAGATAAATACGAGGCTCATTATGTTCACGCGAAAAAATTAAGTCTTTTTCGCAAAAAACAAAATCATAACTCAAAACTTATATCTCAATATTGTTTATCATTTTTAGATCAGATATTCTAGATAAATATAAAGACGAGTGCTCAGTTCATACTACAACAAAGTATATACTTGAATTAGGTAAATTTGAATTGAGACAATGTCCAAAAAACAATTTAGCATCCTTTTTCAATTTCGCTGATTTCGAATCTACGTTGCCAAAAATATACACGTGTCAATCGAGTCAATATTCAATATTACATGATGAACAATCAGAAGCACAATCCTAATTCATTCTGTTGCTATATGAGGGCTTAGATTTATTTACTTGAACAGAAAAAAAGAAAGAAAAACAGTTCATTTCCAATAAAGATGGTACAAAAAAGATGGTTCATCATTGGTTTTTAAAATATCTTAAAGCTAATTCACTTATATGATACACACACACGAGTATTGTAATACCCATGTCACTAATCGAAAACAAATGATTGAAGGCAATGCTTTCCGAATGCTGCTTAATCTAGATTTGATGAGATATGTAACTACATTTATAAGAAACAACACAATTTCATTGACGAGTCACTTTCATTGAGGGTTGAAAACAATTTTGACAGTGTACATGTACATGACATAAAGCTTTGAATTTCTTGATATCAGGAAATAATATTTCAATTACT
>JACJUY010004667.1:16905-48669 GCA_014220935.1 Platorchestia sp. MABIK
CGTAAATGTCAAGTTGCTACCTCAAAAAGCCGAACTTGAAAAGACGAGTTGACTTTTAAATTGCAAAGCATTATTTATTCAGGTTAAATAATCGAAGTTTGGCGGTTTTGTTTCACTGGAAGGGCAGGCGTTCAGTAGCTACAGATATGGTCATTGTATACGCTGACACTGAATCCCCAATGTCATAAATCAAGGCATTGTTTATAACTCTACCAGAAATGCGAGTGGCATCTTACCTATACACTACGACAGAAGTCGTAAGTCACGGTATACCGTGGTCGTAAGTCACTGAGTTGTTTATAACATGATTAGAAATGCGAGTGGCGTCTGCCTATACCTTCGCGACAGAATCTATCAATTATTCACCCCATGAATGTTAAGCACTTGTAATGGACACTTGCGAGGACTTTGTGATAGCC
Source organism: Platorchestia sp. MABIK (assembly GCA_014220935.1). Classification (NCBI taxonomy): domain Eukaryota; kingdom Metazoa; phylum Arthropoda; class Malacostraca; order Amphipoda; family Talitridae; genus Platorchestia; species Platorchestia sp. MABIK. Next base: position 17,325 of record JACJUY010004667.1, read on the forward strand.
AGAGGGCCTTCATTTCTTTCGCCAGGGATCGATACGGTCCCTTTAAATGAGATCGCGGCGAGGTGTTCATCTACAGTTCAACAGTTGCTTGGCTTCAGTACAGGTCCTTTTCGACTGCGACGTGACCCACCGGGGGCCACTGAAGGGGCTTTCATAATGCTGCTCAACGACCAACATAATAAATTTTCAAAAAGAAATGAAAAATAAATGAAAGCACGATCCATTTAATAAATGTTCGTTGTTTTCAAAATTAATCTTTGAAGTTAACTCTTGAAGTTAACAACTTTTGGCTTTAAATTTGAGATGAATATTGAACTTCAGTTTAACCTATCGCAGTCAAAGTGTTAATGAATTAATAAATATAACGTATTTTTCAAGTTTACACGTTACACAAAATAGAGTGGGCCAATAACCCACTCGTGTACGCAGCAGTCACAACAACACACAACGAAATGCACTACGCGAGAATGAAGGCATTTAAATCCATAGGGAAGCGCAAGGTTCCCCGCTTGGGGAGCTATGTGGAAGACCTGCTGGGGGAGCTGGGGATACAGCACACCCTTCTCCTGCTCGGGGGAAGTCACATAGGTGAGTAGGGACCATAGCGTGGGAGGGAAGAGAGGGAAGTCACCTTTACAGGTACTCCTGTAGAGTGAAGGAGTAAAAAAAGAACAGGAGCAGCGTTCCGTCGTATTTGACTATACAGTAATTAAAAACTGATACCTCAACTTTTCCGTCAACCAACCTGTGTATGCAGAAGCTGGGCACCTCAATTATTAAGTCCTCAAGTGACGAGTGAACCAAGCTGAGGTTGTCGAGACGTGGTGCCTCGACCATCGAGTGAACGAACCTGCTATTGCAGAGACCAGTGGGTACCTCAACTATCTAGTGAACCAATCAGTAGTTTTATGGTTCTCATCCTCGTTGCCAACTTTAATTGCCTTGGCAGACCACACTATTGTCTTCAAATTTAATTCCTGTTGCTGATTTCACGATTGGGCCTAATTTAAATTATCTCTGCAGATTTAATTAGCATCGCCAATTTCAACTCCCTCAGTAGATCTCACTATAGTCGCTAATTTTGATCCCCACCGCAGATGCCGGCAGTCTAAACGCTGCGCAAAGCGGCGCCAGACTGCGGTGGGGCGGCGGTGTCCGTAAAGGCGAGTGCGACGTTCTTCGTCTGCAGGAGATGTTGGCGTTGGCAGACGTGACGGAGGGCGCTCGCCTCCTGGTGGTGATTCTCTGTCCCCTCTGCCAGACTCTGGAGCTCTTCTATAGGGTGCGTCTAGTTTTCAATTCCGGGTACTTGAATAAAAAAGTATGTGAAACACAAGTGAAATATTAGGAGTTCAAGACTCTGGACTTCTTCTTCAGGGTGCGTCTTGTTTTCATTCAGGATGTTTTAAAGAGTGATTGAAACCTCAACGAAATAATGGTAGCATAAGTCTCACTGATATCTCGCCCATGAAATTAGGTTCATGTTACAACGCTTTTTCATTCACAGGCTTTCGATAGAGTTTAAGGGTTCATCCTCCTCATTCACGGGTTTTCCACAGAGTTCTTGTCAGAAACCTAGACACATAATTTGACGCTTTTACTCAATCTTAAACTTGATCTAATGGGGCCTAATCTGCCATTGCACGGTTTTTTGTTGCTTTCAGATTTACTGCAGAGTCGAAATGCACTATTTCATCGACGCTTCAGTGTAACGGATAGCTGAGATACGGTGCAATGGCGGCACCGTATCTCAGACCTGCACACTTGATGTGCACATATGTCTACACATTACCTGGGTCGTATGTAGATATTTCTAGACGCACCTAGATAAGGTATTGTGTAGACGTATCTAATGAAATCAATAAACTTCCATAAAACAGAACTCTCAAGCTTAAGAACTTCTCATTGAGGTGATCAAAGAAACTTTAACTAAAAGTCTAACTACCTGGAAAAAATAGTTCGTTCTGTGATTCACGAACGAACGAGTTAAGAAAAACTCGAATGTACTTAATGCTTACTGATCTAAAACTCTTCCCAACCCGTGAGGGCTAAGCCAGACTAATCATTTTAAAACATTTGACTCTGCCTGGATAAGATAGAAGGTTCATATCAAATCAGTTTAAATTGTCTCAATTTGCATGCAGTGTAAAATAGAGTGGATAACAAACCTCATGGCAATTTGGGACTAGTTATGGGAACACCGTGTTTGAAACAAGTCTTAATGTATATCAATTGAAGGAGGGAAAAAGTATTTGCTCAAGGCAGAGTCTTCCTGGAATATTAACACTGAACTTTTGTCAACATTAGCCCTTTTAAAAAGATTGTAGTAATGTGTGGTTGGCTGCTCGAAAGCGGCTCAAAACTACACCCATTTGCTGATCAATTAGTAATGGCACCTTTTCGTTTGATCAGGTGCAGAAGCACCGATTGGAAAACGTGTGGGTGACGTGGCTCGTGTTCCCTGGCAACTCTGAAGACATGAGGCGAATTCAAGGCTCCCTAAACGACGGGATTCAGGCAAGCTAATTCCTTCGGCTATTCACTGCTTAGTTTTCTTCGTGACATGAGGTGACAGAATCGTGTATGAGACAAGGAAGACCGTAGCTTCTAACCCAGTCATGGCAACTGCAATATTTTCACCAGAGCAAGCAGCTCCTCTGGTCCTTGTAGAAAACGGAGAAGACGAGTAGCAGAGGCTAGAGGGAAAACTGTTTTATAAATTGAGCTTGCGCTCCACCTTCCCATCCTTAAGGAAAGGAGTAAAAAAGTTGGAATTGAAACTTGACCGTGAAGTTAAAGGGTTTGAAATAGATGTTTCTTCATTCTAACTCATATATTCACAACAGTTTGACGTGAAGTTTTAGTAACAATAATGATAATGATAATAATAATAATATAAACGACAGCATGGACAACAAGAAGGAAAATATCACGGCTAATTGATCCACTAAAGAGATTCACCCTGGTATATTACATGTATTTCTTATGAAAAAATCTTATCGTGCAGGTTCTGGCTGCTGTTGAGAGCAATCACACCATACTGTACCAATCAGCAGCAGATGTGCGTGGCAACATCGGGTGAGAAGCTAGACCAGGCTATAGCGTATAAAAATAACCTCCATTTACATGCAGTATTCAGCTTGGTGGGAAATTTCTATTTAGGGTGGGACGTATAGCATTTTTCCACGAAATGTCTGCAAGGAGATGCATATCACCTACATCCCTTGAGAAATTTGTCGTTGGACTTTACTAATAACCTTCACACTCCTGAAAGAGGACATATAAAAATTCATCATCCCAGCAAGTGATGAAGTTTCGTCATGATGAGCTCATAACTTTTTTGCTTATTTTAAGGAAGAGCTCATCTGGAATCAAAGTCGAGTGGCTGGTCTACAGAACTTGCAAAGGACAGTCAGGGTTGAACTCGTGAGAGACATTTTCCATAATTTCATTTTTTCAAAACGGACTTTAAAGTAATGGACAATGTAATTGATTAATTTCCGTAATGGATATTTTTTTCGTATTCGCATTGATAAAATTGCATTACAGCTTCACAGAAATTGGCAAATGGAAGCAACGAAGCTGCGACCAACACCGAGTTAACGCGACAAATACACGTGGTGCCGAAAACAACTCGTCTCAGCGAACATCGAGGGGAAGACCTGGGTGTAGTTCGGGTTCCCCAGGAGGTGCTAGGGCTCTGAATGAACCCCACTGGGGATTGAAGTTATGGTCTCCTGCCTTCCTCACGCCCCGAGACCTCCGTCAGGAGAACCTGGAGGGGCGTCGGCTGCGGGTGTCGGCGGTCAACAACTGGCCTTTCTTCGGCCTGAGGCGCGACGGCGCTGGGAACCTCGTGCCCGACTCCGGCATTGACGTCAGCGTCCTCACCGAGCTGGCTAAAGTCATGAACTTCACGTCAGTTGAAACTAACGCTGGTTACAGAAGTTTTTTACAGGCTTTGCAATCTTGGTCCAATGTCTTGGTCAATTCAAAAGTTTCTCTCTAGTTTTGTTCTTATTTTAGTAGTAGTAATAGTTAGTATTTCTTGGATATTTTGCGTATTTTAGCACCCTCAGCTATTACAAGGTGTCCCTCCCAAGAAATATATTCGTTCTCTGATTTTTGTCTAGTACACATGTGCTAAATGTCCTAAAAAAGTGTCTTCACTCTTTGATTGCTGACTAGTATTCATGTATGGAATCAATGTACTCACTCACTGACTGCTGCCCAGTTCTCATGAATGAATGTTATTTTGATTTAGATGTTTATTTACATACATACAAGTCTGATGAATTAAATCAACGAAAATTACATTAAATTTCGGTGAACAAAGTACGGCATAGAAGAAAGCTAATTTACACATGAAAAATCTTTATAATTTTTTGAAGCGCCCTGCGCACAACCGTCATCAACAAGGAGCCGTTTTTTGCAGCAATTCCGCCGGTGTCACCCGACCGGGTCGGTGAGCCACTCTGAGTCGGTGAGGGAGTTAAAAATGCTTAAGCACGAGATTAGAAATAATAGTGAAATGTTTTATGATGGTAGAATATTTATCCAAGTTCAGAACTAATTTTGTTAATCCTATAAAATATTCATCATAAGAAGTTAAGAACTATGCACAACTAATAGGATTATGCATAACTTATGCATAACTAATAGAAAAACAATAATAACTATTTTCAAATTTATACCCTGAATACAAATAATTACGATTTATGTTAAACAAAACCAAATTACTTAATGTTTAACTCAATGTTGGTGCATCTGGTGAATGTACCTCGCTCTAGCGTATTGAAACTCATATCATGAATAGAAATAATTATAACTTATATTATACCAAGGCGAATCACTCAACATTCGCGCATGTGGTGAATGTACCTCACACCAGCGTGTTGAAACTCATATCGTGAATACAAACAAGTATAATTTCTGTCAAACCAATGTAAATTACTGAATGTTGGCGCATGTTGTGAATGCACCTGGCCCCAGCGTGCAGGTGGGGGTTCCCACAGACGGGCAGTGGGGCAAGAGGCTCCCCAACGGCAGCTGGAGCGGCATTATGGGCATGGTCACTAGGCGGGAAGTCAGCTTTGCTATTGATGAAATTACCACCACAGGTCAGCAGGTCTTTCTTAAAAAACTTACGCATTAAACCTAGAATGCTAGTAAATTGTTTTGTCTATTAATGCCAAATTTACTCATTAACTCAATAGATAATTTTTTTTATTTACTGTCGACGAAGTATAACTCGGGTCAACCGCGGGTTAATATGTCATTCTTGTTAAATTCACCTGTTAAAACTAATTAATTGTTTAGTTTTTAATGACGAATTAACATATTGAACTCCAAAAAGGATTTTTTCTCCGTTTTATCTTTTTTCGTGTTTTTTGTCTCCCATGGGAGTAAATTTATGTTTTAAAATTAAAATACTAATTACATCTTTAATCTATTGATGAAAAATTTGTGCATTAAACTCAAGAAATTATCTTTTACTCTGCTATCAACGAAATAAAAACCACAGGTTAGCATGTATTTCTTAATAAATTTATGCTTCATATCTATAAAATACTCATAAATTATTTAGTGAGACGCACCACTGCCCTAACAAATGACAAATTTACATATTAATCTCAAAAAATTAGAATTTACCTTCATTTTTCTCTTTTCAATTCATTGCCTGTAGTTCTTCGCGTATTTTAGCAACACCTAATACTTACCTCAAGTATTAAAGTTATTTTTTTCCGTTGCTTGCCCAGGCAATATTAAAGTTTTTATAACAGAAGACCGGGAGGAGGCGGTGGCGCTCACACACCCCTACTACCTGGAGTCCTCCGCCGTCCTCTCCAGGGCCCCTGCCCCAACTGGCCGCGCCTTGGCCGTTTTCTCGCCCTTCACGTCTACCGTGAGGACTTTTCTGAACAAAATTTTCTCGCTTCGGAAACTTTCACGCATCGTATAGTTTAAAGTTCTACAGGCACGTACTCGTATTTTTCTCTCTTTGAAGAATTTCCATAATAAAACAGTTTAACTGCTACAGGCATGAACTCGTTTCTTTCAAGGGCCAAATTATACTCAAAAGTCTGTTCAAGGTGTACCTAGTTAAGCTTATTTTCCTCAGCGTCGTTCCTCTAAAGATTTAAAGATTTTAAATTACGCTTGTACTTCCAGCTTTAAAAAGGTTTAGCTCATAGGAAACAAACTGTGAAACACTTAAATTACAGCTTAAGGGACAAGTTAATTCGAACTTAAGTTATTCTCAATAAATTTGCCCTGGTATTTGTTGCTGCTGTAGATGCGGCTGCTCACAAGAGATCCGTCCTGACGTAGTTGTTAGTTGGTGCCGCAGGTGTGGGTGTTTGCTCACAAGAGATTCTTCCTAATGTATTCAAGTTTGTTGGCGCTGTAGGTACGGATGCTCATAAGATGTCTTTCACAAGAGATCTTTCAAAAAAGATCCTTCACAAGAGATTCTTAAAAGATCCTTCAGAAGAAGTCCTTAAGGGATCCTTCCATACGTATCTAAGTTGGTTGCTGCTACAGGTGTGGCTGCTTCCCTATAGGAGGTCCTTCACGAGCGATCCTTCCAGATTTATCTAAGTTTGTTAGTGCTACAGGTGTGGATGTTGGTGACTCTGTGCATCGTGCTGGCGGGGCCGGTGTTCTCTCTGATCACCAACACCCAGCGGCAGCTGCGTCTGCGCAGGGAGACCAAACCTCTCTCCTTCTGCGACACCTGTTTCAATGTCTTCAAAGTCTTCTTCCTGCAGACTGACTCCGCAGCACCGACCACCACCGCCCTCAGGCTCATCGCGATATTCTGGTACCTGTTCAGCTTCAACTTCATAGGTGGGTTATGCCGAGCGTCCCGGGTGGAATCAGTGTTTTTTTTTAAATCCGGTGAGTTGTAACGCATTTCATGTAGGGCTATTGCCTTTTTAAAATAAATGTTTTTTTTCTATTTTTTCTGAAACGCATGCGTCCCAGCCACAAACTTATGTTTTTTTAAATTATCCAAAGTGTTGTAATACATTTCATGTATCAACTTTGTTTGGAAATAAACGGTTTCTTCTTTTTTTGAAATACTTTTATTTTATGAAGTTGACTTTTAATTTGATATCAGAGACAACGTCGCGATTCTAATGCCACTGATATGTATAATAGATACAAATGAGAGAATGAAATTACTTTGGGGCTCGTACATTAGTCATTTTCACGAACGCATAATTCAGGTTTATCAAAATGGCTCACTGTGACTGTAGAAAGTAGACCTCATTGAGATATGTTGTTCTTTAAAAATATAGAAATAGGTACTTCAAATTCATTGAAGAGAAGCAGAGGCTATTAGCAGCATGCTTGAAATGAGAGACATTGTGATAAGGCGACACAGCGCCCCAAGTTCGAAAATCAAAAAGAACTGATTATGAATTTCAAACCAAAATTGGATGAAACATCCTCCGGATTAAGTGTGCGTAAATTTTACTTCTCGCGACATGTAACACTTCAACTATGCTATTCAACTCTACTTCCTGTAAATGTGACACTTCAACTCTGCTAACCAACTCCACTTCCTGCAGTGGTAACACTTCAACTCTGCTACCCAACTCCACTTCCTGTAAATGTGACACTTCAACTCTGCTAACCAACTCCACTTCCTGCAGTGGTAACACTTCAACTCTGCTAACCAACTCCACTTCCTGTAAATGTGACACTTCAACTCTGTTAACCAACTTCACTTCCTGCAGTGGTAACACTTCAACTCTGCTAACCAACTCCACTTCCTGCAGTGGTAACACTTCAACTCTGCTAACCAACTCCACTTCCTGCAGTTGTAGCAATTCAACTCTGCTAACCAACCCCACTTCCTGCAGTGGTAACACTTCAACTCTGCTAACCAACTCCACTTCCTGCAGTGGTAACACTTCAACTCTGCTAACCAACTCCACTTCCTGCAGTTGTAACACTTCAACTCTGCTAACCAACTCCATTTCCTGCTGTTGTAACACTTCAACTCTGCTAACCAACTCCACTTCCTGCAGTTGTAACACTTCAACTCTGCTAACCAACTTCACTTCCTGCAGTTGTAACACTTCAACTCTGCTAACCAACTCCACTGCCTGCAGTGGTAACACTTCAACTCTGCTAACCAACTCCACTTCCTGCAGTTGTAGCAATTCAACTCTGCTAACCAACTCCACTTCCTGCAGTGGTAACACTTCAACTCTGCTAACCAACTCCACTTCCTGCAGTTGTAACACTTCAACTCTGCTAACCAACTCCACTTCCTGTAGTGGTAACACTTCAACTCTGCTAACCAACTCCACTTCCTGTAGTGGTAACACTTCAACTCTGCTGACCAACTCCACTTCCTGCAGTGGTAACACTTCAACTCTGCTAACCAACTCCACTTCCTGCAGTGGTAACACTTCAACTCTGCTAACCAACTCCACTTCCTGCAGTTCTCTACTCAGCGAAACTGACAGCAGTGCTGGCATCTCCCACTTACGAGCGCCCTATTGACAGCCTGGCAGACCTCCTAGAGGCTGCCAGGAGTGACAGAGTCCTGCCAGTCATCCTGAAGGGCAGCAGCATTCACACCCTCTTCGAGGTTAGTCTGTGGGGCAATGGTGAGCTATCCAACGGGCGCCAAAAATTGAAATCATCCTTGACGCACGATGAGGGCAGTGGTGCGCCTCACTAAAGGGAGCACTAATAAATTGAACTCATCCTTGACTTACGATGAAAAAAGATGAACCCATCTTTAACTTGTGAAGATTCATGTATTTTTTGTTTTAGGTGCCACTAAGTTTTCTTTTATGGCCTTTATTGTTCTTATATTTATTATTTTTTCTTTGATTTAACGCGTTTGTCGCTATGTAAGCCGCCGGTGTACACGGATTAATTTTTTAAAATGCTGCTGACTGATCAGAAGTCTCAAACTCAATTGTCATTAGTGTTTAAATCAAAGCTAAATGAAGGTACGATCTAGGCAATGTTTGCTGTTTTCAATATTGCTCACTACAGTAGACTTGATATATGAATTTAATATTGACATTGAGTTTGTTCCGTTGCGGTCAACGTGTTAACTCATTAGACTTGTATCAGAATTTTATCTATGAGCTACGAGTAATGTTCTTTTGTAAAATAGATAATGCTATGTATAATGTAAAGATCTTCAGCCGAAATCGGTCAAGTGTACACGAACCATCCTGCACGGCCGTTCAAATGTTATTTCCATTATTTTTGAAATAGAGTAATTATTGTAGTTGTTTGTTGAAATGATCGTTGGTTAAGTGCAGACCCACCACTATGAACGGCAGTTCAACTGTAGTTTCATTATTCGTAATGAAAAATAGTTGTTGTAGTTGGTGAATAAAATAGTTGTTTAAATTTTCACTAATTGCTTGTTTCTCGCGATGAACGGCAGTTCAACGGTACTTTCATTATTCGTAAAGAAGAATAGTTGTTGCAGTTAACTGAAATAGTTGTTAAAACTTTCACCAATAGCTAGCTGGCAGCGAAGTCACATGATCCTTTAAAACCGTTTGTGTTTGCAGGAGTCCGAGAGCGGCGTGTACAGGAACGTGTTTCAGTACTTCACGTCGGAGAGCTACGCGCTGACCAGAGACGAGGGTGTTGACAAGGTGAAAGGAAAGGATGTTTTGTTCTTATCAAGGAACAAAATGAAAGGAATGATAGGAAAATATCTATTATTCCAGTCAAGCCTGATACATATCATCTTGTACATTTGTTTTTTAAATATCTTATAATTAACACCAGGACGCAATGACGGTTACCCCCGGTCAAGCCAGAGCCCATTTCCGACACCTGGGCAGAGTGGGGAATTGTGGCCGAGTTCTCCCTTTTCCCAACGGGTAAAAATCACCGCGTGGCACAGCCGGGATTCGAACTGGCAACTGAACTAATGGTCTTTGGTTCTGCGAAAGATGTCTTGAGTCAAGACGATGCTGAAATGAAACCTGAATGTATTCAATTTCAAATAAATATGGTAGTTCGGGCTTTGAGGTGATTTTTGATTGAGGTGGTCTTTAACTCAGCTGAATATGCGCTTGTTCTAGAAGATGCTAAAATTGAAAGAGAAGATGCTATTACAGAATTCTAGAAGATGCTAAAATTACAGTATTAAGAAAATTATAGCGAGGAATAAGGCTTTGAAACTTAGCATTTTATATTAAAAGCTTTACTGTTAAAATTGAACGTTTCGACTTAATGAGTCATTCTCAGCAAAATTGTATCGTATTGTAATTGTTATACGAAGCATTTTCCACAACACAATTAACGAATGAACCGGTTCCAAGAAACGTATAACTTCAAACAAATCTATCCTAAACTGAGTACATCATATAATCGCGTCATTTGAAGTTGATCTAATTTCAAGAAAAACGTTACACCAATAAGGTAAAAGTTAAACTCTTTTTCTGTACAAAACGACCTTCTACATGGTTGCCTACTTACGCTTCTTTCTCAGGGTTTCAATATAAGTTCAAAAGCAGACATGAATCGTCTTTTAAAGCATGTGTTTACCCTTAATTTCATCTCTCATAGCCTTTGTTCACCCTTAATTTCATCATTTATAGCCTGTGTTCACCTTAGATTTCATTGAAGATTAATTAAGGGCCTATATCAGATTGTTAGAATTCAGGATTAATTTAAGAATATAAGACTTATACAATTCTCAACGCGTTACATTACTTAAGAGGTCACCGTGAGAGGAGGGAGAGAGTACGGCAAGTTTTCTGAGCGGTGGAGTTTTCTGTTTCTCGAGCTTTTCCGTTCACATCTAAACATCGCGTCTCTCAAAAAAATTCCCGATTTATTTTATTTTTTATCTTTTAGTATCATCGGACACGGTATTGTGAGCCACAGCTTTCTGATTGAAGAGGTGTTTGGTTAACGATTTCCGATTTGTGTCCCAATGTCGATCATGGAATGGAAAACATAAATATTTGACCCTGACGTTGGTCAAGTGAACACCCACCCTTGTATGCTGTAGTTCAAATGAGGTTTCATTATTGGGGATGAAGTGTAACTGTTGCAAGTTTTGTATATATACTCTCATGAGCTGTAGGTCAACTAAGTTCCTTTCTTTACTGAGGAAGGATCACTGTCGCAATTGTTGGTCGAATTGTTGTTAGTTAAATAAGCGCCTACTATCATATGCAGAAGTTCAACTAAGTTTCCCTTTTAGTGCTAATGAATAGTTGTTGAGTGTTGACAGTTAAGTACCGTTGACATTAGGGGACATTACGGCCGTGAGGCGCGACACGTGTATACGAGGCTCACCACTGAGGCTCATATTTGTGTGTTTTTAAACGAAGTTCCCTATTTGCCACGGTAGTGACGAGGCTCTTAAGTGTCGCGCATTACGAATTCGATCAGAGCAAATAGGGAACTTTGTAAACACACTCACAAATATGAGCCTCAGCGGTGAGCCTCGTATACACGTGTCGCGCCTCACGGCCGAAATGTTCCCTAGTATAAACGGCCCGTTAAGTGCGCACACTGACCCTCATGAACTGTATTTCAAATGGAGCTCTATAATTAGTGACGAATGATCCTTGTTGCCGTTGATAGTTGCATTGTTGTCGGTACACGCTCATGAACTTTAGTTCATCTAATTTCCATAATTTGTAATAAAAGATCCATGTTGCAGGTGCTGGAGGAGGGAGGGGCGGTGATAGAGAGTACCCTGGCCCTGGAGATCAGGGCAGCGCGCAGAGGGCGCCACCAGTTCCATATCGGGCGCGAGGTCTTCTTCCCTCAGGCCTACAGCGTCGCCTGCGTCACTGGATCCAGGCTTGCAGTTGCTTTCGACTTCTGGCGAGTATTTAATAATTTTTGTATCACTTCTCTATTTAATGAATATTTCATCTTCTGATGAACATTTGATGACTTCTGTATTTATTGAATGTATAAACTTCTGGCGAGCATTTAATGACTTCGGTATGACTTCTCTATTCAATAAATATTTCGACTTCTGGTGAAAATTTGATGACTTCTGTATTTAATGAATATATAAACTTCTGGCGAGCATTTAATGACTTCTGTGTGACTTCTTTATTTTATAAATACTTTGACTTCTGGTTAAGATTTAAAGATTTCTGTATGACTTCTGTATTTAATGAAGATTTTGATTTCTGGTAAGTGGGGCAATTGAACTAGATTTTTCGTTTTCGACTTCTGGTGAGCATGACAATTACACTAAAATTTTTGCTGGCTGAATGGCGTCATACAAGACGAGGTTTGTTCATAGATTTACAAATTTTGAAGAAAAAAATTTTTGTATGCCAAATTCCTCCTCCATTAACGCCCAAATCTGAGTGCAATTTAAAAAAAAACATGCTAAGAGCTATTTAAGAAAAACCGGCTGAGTGTTTTTGAAACAGAAACGTGCTGAGATCTATTTCGAAAAACAAGTAGAAAGCTATTTAAAAAAACTCGATGCGATCTATTAAAAAAACAAATAGAGATCAATCTTGAAAATACGATAACATCACTAGGCTGGGCTGTATGGTGGAAGGCGGCCTGATCAACAAGTGGAAGACGGAGGAGCTCGAGAAGCTGCGGTCGGACGCAACAGGTGACCGCCACACGGTCATCTCGCCCATCACGCTGGTGCACCTCCAGGGGGCCTTCTTCCTCTACGCCCTGGGCTGCGGAGCTGCTGCCCTCGCCCTTCTTGTGGAATACATCCTCTCAAAAAAGCACAATTAGAACGTTGACCAAGCATCGACTGGGTCGTGCTCAAGTTCTTCTTGCTGTGAAATGATTCATCGATGGGTCGTACTCAAGTTCTTTTTGCTGCGATTCGACCCATCGATGTGTCCTGCTCAACACTTTGACTGCGGCTGATAAAACTGAAGTTTAATATTCAATTAAAATCTAAAGTCAATTGGTACTAAGCAAGGTTGGAATTAGTAAACGTTATCTGGATTGTGTCTTCATTTAGTTTTGTTTTATTATTTCTGAAAGTTTAGTTTGTGACTAGTGGTCGGTGAGCAGCGTTATGAAAACTCCCTCAGTTACCGCCGGTGGCTCGCGTAGCAGTCAAAGCGTTAAGTTCTTCCTGCCACGAAATGACCCATCGATGGGTCGTTTGAAAATTTTTAACAATCTTTTAAATTTAATGGTATTTAATGGACCCATTTAGTGTTTGGTAATTATAAAATTGCTAACCACTGATGAACTTGAATTTGAGTTGAATATTAAACTTCAGTTTAACCCATCGCAGTCAACGTTTCTACCGCGATGTGAGCCACCGGTGGTGCACGGATGGCTTATGTGAGCCACCGGTGGTACAACTCAAGTTTTAGTGTTTGCATTTTTCCAATGTGACTGAAAATTATTCTGTATTTTTTCCCAGCTTGAGGATGATGTTAGATACGTCGTTGCATTTTATGAATAGACAGAAATGTAGATTTTTATAAATTGCTGTGTTTTAGTACAAAAATGCTAGGAGCATTCCTGAACCAGCTTACACATGAAGAAATTGGACTATTTCGTAAGGCTGAAAAGTTAGAAAATAAATTATGCAAGTGCGTGTCAGCCATTTTGTTCAATGACGTGTGAGAGAAGGGTTTCTCCCGACCTACACGGACGTTCGCCTCTAGGAAGGAAGGGCGAGACTCTATACGCTGACGTACGATATTCGGAAGGAATCCTTCAAAGTTATTGCAAGTGTAATTTTTTTTTTAGCTGCGGTATACCAATTCAAAGTCAATTCCGCTTACCTTTGAATTATTTCAGTCACATCTCATCCGCTTCAATCGAGTCTCCTTTCCTATAATTACTCAGGCTGCTTCTGCTCTAGAATCTTTTATTAGACACTTCACGATTCTTGTCAGCCAAATTTTTTCTCACGTCATGCTATTTCAATTCAATTCGTTATAACCTTCAAAGCTTTCTTTCACCAAATCATTTTTTTTCAGTATTTCTGAACCATTATAGTTGACCTTGTGCATACAAGGTATTCTTTTTTGGCACTTCAAGGTAATGGGTAGCCCCCACAGCATGTCAAGGAAGCCGGTATGGCTTCCTTCACTGAACTTCTGTAAGAATTTGATGTCCGTCTCTCATTCGCAACCCACGGTACCTCAGGGGCCAGGGAGCTAAGAAACTTAATTCAAAATTGTTTCGTTTTTCGTTAAAGAACACCGAGGAGATACTCAGCAAGGGTTTATGTCCGATTTTTGCATCTTCACCGCAAAATAGACTTTCCTTTTATTTTGTGCAGCTGGAATCAGTTATGAAACTGAAATTAGGGAAATATATTTCAGCAACCATGTAACGCATTTTTGAATAACTTTTACTTATTGATTTAAATGCAATATTTCTTGTCCTCCAGTCGTATAGGGAAATGAAAAAGTGTTTATTGCACACATTTACTAAACACGAAGAACATATGGATTGAAAATGAACAAAATGAAGGGGCAATTTAATGAGAATTTTCAAAAATAGGGAAATTTTGAGTCGAGTGTCTAGAAAACAGAGAATCTAGGCACAAGGTGCGACTGATTGGGTTCTGTGCATCAACTTTTCTTCCACGAATGAACGCGCAATTTTTTTTTATAGCAACTTCAAAAACAATTTGCTCATGTTAAGCGTTAGATATATTTTCAAAGATTTACCATCTTGAAATTAATAAGTGTTGAAAAACTTTTAGTTTTATAACAGCGTCCGCTACAGCACTAAGCCAATAAAATCATTTTCCCCACAAAAAAGTCATAAAATTCAATTGCAATTCGAATCAACAGGAAATTGAATAAAAGTTACACAATAACTATAGGACAGCCATAATCGGCATAACTATAGGACAGCCATAATCGGCATAACTATAGGACAGCCATAATCGGCTAGTGATGGGGGACCTTCAAGATGAGGAAAGCTTTTAATTCCTCCCAGTTCCAAGAATCTTCCGAATTGCGGGCATTTTGCAACTTAGTTGTAGACCGATCTTGCGCTGTAATTATTCTCATTCACGAAGTCATAATATACCTCAAGTCTCTCCTCTCATATGAATAAATCAAATGTATACCTATTTAGAGGTTCAAAAACAAATGAACGTATTTCAACAACTAGCCTAGACGCATAATCATTTCAAATAGGGAGAAACATTCTCTAAGAAGATAGTTCATGGAAAACAAAACAGAGGAAGTGAAGCATAATGAAGGTGCTGAAGCAGCAACGATGATGGCGCCAACATAACCGACGCAACTCACAATCCCATGCTCAGGTCAACGCCAAGATTTATGTGACAATTTACATTTTTGTGGAGGCACCGGTTCTCTTATTTCGATTTGTTCAAGCTTTACTGGTCAATTACTTCTAGCTAAAGTCATCAAATTCCTGCGTTTTAAATCAAATTTCACCTCAGAACACTTGACACCGAAGTGATGAGGTACGTGGTACGAGTAGGGATTGTGAGGAGCGGCGTTCAGCTATGCTGTTCAAGAGGCAGCCTTCGTGTCTGTAAACTCGGAAGTGCATCAAGTAAAATACAGCACTATAACTAATCGTGTTGAACGTGCAATAAGGTATAAAATAGTGGAAATTTAACTCTTCTAAAAGCATTACGTAAAAACTTAAACAGTAGATATTTCAAAGCAAAGCTAAAACACAAATATATAAATAGGGCGTTTTTAGCCATATTGATTTAAAATCTGAAGCATTTTTAGTGAACTTGAAAAGTCTGCAACACCACAGTTACCAACTAAAAACGAAAAAAAGCAAGAAAGTAGACAGCGATTGTTCCCGAAGCTACAATCTTTTGAACTACAATTAAAAATATAAAATGTTAATTTTTACGCCATCGTAACTAAAATGATCAACTTGCAATAATTTCAAAGTGGTGCTTGACTTAGCCAATTTAAGTTACATACCAAATATATATGTAAACTAATTTGATTACTCAATAAAAATATTTTTCAACACACGCAGTAACAATCCACTGAAGTTTTATAAGTGCAGCACAACATTATGGCAATGGCATTGCCATTAGCATTTCCACTGATAGCACGGCGCTCACCAGAAACTTGGACTCCAGCGTCCCCCTTATGGCTGGGCACACCGTCACCCTAGGACAACCACGACCACCAGTCCTGCGTGCAGCAACCTACGTTTAGAGTGCGAGCTCACGCACCGTACAGCCGAGGAGAAGGGCGAGATCCTTGAAAAGCTTTGCGACTTTCGAGTCACTCATCTGCACGTTAAATGAATTACAGCGGAACGGTTGAGGAGCCACCGACGTACCTGTGGGCTGATGTCCAGTTTCGACGCATCCCTTCTCCTCCAAAAGCGGAGGAGAGGCCTCAGGACCGAAGATGTGAATGATTTCTTCTCTTGATGCAGAAGGTTGATCCGATAAAGCTTGGCAAGTTATCAAATCGGCGGCAGTCGCCACTTCTGGCTCGTGTCTGGTGACTGAGCAGGACGGAGTGTCCTGGTGCTCTTGCTCAGCATGTGCAGGAGCCAATTCTAGGTGCTCCTTCTTCATTTTCTTATTCTCTGAAGCTTTGCTGTACAAGGGCTTGCGCTTTTCTCCCGTGTTGTGATCAACTGAATCCATCATAAGTTCGAAGTCCCGCTTGGGATTAGAACACACACGGAGGTTCCATTTGCTCGTTGTGAGGATTGTTCTGTGAAGAATGAATCCAAAATTTATGTCTTCTTTTCCCCCACATTAACGAGGGCGACTTAGCTGATGACTTGACAAGCGTACACACAGGCACACAACTTGCGTAACGCTACTGCTCTTTTTACATGGCGTCGAACAGCCTCGCCACAGCAAATTCGACGTCACAGGTCATCATTCAACAAAAGGTTAGAAATATAAAAATTCATCTCCCAAGAGACCTAGTGAGTCGCAATGCGACGTACTCAGCACGAACACTCAGAGAAACCTAAACAAAAATGCATAAAATGAACTCCAGTAAGGTGCTTCATTGTACCAAGCGGAAGACCTCACACTTCAGAAAAACTATATCTACTAGTTTTTGCTCTTTAGCACCATTCATAATACTCATTTTAACCTTGTTGTGTAGTAATGCCAGAATGAGGCTTGTGGTAGTTCACCTTGCAGAGCCGCACAATAGTTTTTTTTACATAAAACTCCGAATAAATATCACATCTGTTTGAGCTCAATGCAATAAGTGATCATTCAAAAAAAAAAAAAAGACTCTGGATCTACAGCATTACCGCAAGCAGTTCAAAAATAATGACGTCTTTGGTCCCGAGCTAATAGGTTTTCTGAATGAAAAAAAGCATAACAGTCAACTCAATTTCTGCTGCGAGATCCTATAACAAGCAAAAAAGAAAGATAACAGACCAAAATTGGAGTTGTGAAAAATTCAATTACCAAAACCCATCAGCACATTGGTTTGTTCTCATTCACAGCTAAAGAGCATGATTCCTGTGCTCCTGAAACTTCAACGCTGGACATTTTTAATGGGAAATGCAAATATGATCATGAATTATGATGTAGCTTTGAGTGAATGACCAAAACTAAGCTTCCTAAAAGAACTTTCTGCTCATGCGCGGTTTGTAAAAAAAATGGACAAATAACACCCACAATTGCCGAGTTGAAAAGATGTGGTATAAGGGTTAACGAGCATTTGTGAATTGCCAACAACTGACTGACAATTGTTTTTATTGAAAAGAATTTCAGCAGCAATTCTTAAATAGCTAAATTGCTGCAACACATAAAAAACAGTTTCGTGTCTCAGCACATCGGTGATACAAAAATGCCAAATAGAAAAGGATGGTGGAACCAATATTCCATAATGGCCAAGCTATTCTCTCAATCTTGAGATCTGTAGAGATTATGACAGAAAATGCAGTTCGAAGAAAATGGTAAAACGGTTAGGTATCAATATGCTACATTTCAAGGGATCTATCAAACTGCATAAGGTGAAACACTAGCACGTTTTTTGTGATAGAATTCATCATCCATAACTATGGTTGAAGACATGACGCACTAAAATTGAAAAGAGTATGATAAAAAATTCAATCAAGGGTATAGACCAATTGTAATACTTCACAATATTAAAACCTATATGTTTCCCATATGACCAATTAATGAGATCATAAATGCTCGAAATGCTAGCACTTCCAAGTCATGAGAGACATAATTTTATTTTATCTATTGAAATGTCTACTTGCTCTTCAATACAGGACCTCACATTTTCTCTCTTGAAAATGTTAATTATATTATCACACACAATAGTCATACTTTCATCCTAGATCATACTATTTCATTCAAATATATTTCAGCAATAATATATACTTACATCCAAACTAACACCTGTGCGATTGTCAGAATTAACAAAACGCATGCTAAATTCAACCAAATTCACCCAACAAAACCACTAAGACATGTACTTATACAACAAGACACTTACCCATCAGTGTTCAAGAGTTCAAACTTGAGCAAAGGCTCCGAGCAGGACTTTGGCTGCGAGCAAAAGTTGAGGCAATTGGGCATGAAACGGAAGGTGACTTCGTCGCTCTGGCACTCCGAGTTGAACCAAGTTACGCTGTACACGGTGAGGTTGTCATAGTTGGGTGCCAGCTGGAACCCAGGGGTGCGAGGCTCCACATCAAACACAGTCTCATGTCCCTTCTTTGGATCTTCGCACTTCACTCGGTCGCCTATGTTGTCTTCCTGGTTGTACCTGCAGTGCCAGAGGGCAGTTAGTGCATCATTCATTTTAGCATGGAATATCAAAGAAATTTTATCTCAACCTTATGAGCTTTTTTCCTGCAGCTGTGTTTTTTATAATATGACTAGTTAACTAGGCATCTTTTTTACCACCAAGAAACTCCAACACAAATTTATTTTATATAAATTGACACGTTCCTTCTTTTCCACGGCCATTAACGGTTGGTTTGGTTAGATTGTAAGTAGCATAATAGGAAAATCGATCTTCCAGCTTGAATACATTTTAATTCTTCCTAATGAATATGAAAAATACTATTGCAGAATAACATTCCACCTCAAATGATAACAATTATTTTTAAAAAATGTTGAGAAACAGATAAAATTCAGTGCATTTATACTGGCCCGTAAATGGGCAATTTACCTGTTAGCACACATGTGGCCCAATACGTGGGGAATGTGTTAAGTAAATTTATTCAATATTCAAGTACCTGACTGATTTACTGTGCTGCCTCAGCCTAGTGAGCATTATTTTTTAATTTAGGTCTCATCCATTTATTCACAATATTTTAACTAAAATACTTTCACTTTAATCAACACACTATTCACAGGCTACATCATATTCTGTCATACATTTTCTACCAATACTCTTCCAACGGCTCAAAAGTTCAATAAAGAATGAAATACAACATATAATGAATAGATCACCACTCAGCCAACACAGTAAAAATTTTCAACTGCAACAGGAATGTCTTCTTAAAGTCTTACCTACCTCACAAAAATTCCTTTCCTGGGACCAAATCTTCCCCCAAAGAACTTAATCAAACAAGCAACTCTTGCTTTCATATTCAAAACATTAACACAAAAACACACTAAGCATCCCATGTTTTGCACCTAATCATAAATGGGGGTGAGGTTCTGTCATATGTTATGAAAAAAAAAGTTTATTTCCAATAGAGATGGTACAAAAGTACCATCATTGGTTTTTAAAATATCTCAAAGTTAATACACTTAGATGATACACACACACACACACACACACACGAGTATTGTAATACCCGTGTCACTAGTCAAAAAGAAATGATTGAGGGCAATGTACTCCTAATCATTCCTTTTTTATGAGATGTAAAGTATTTTAAATTTAAATTCTCTAAAATGCATGCTTCGTCAACAATACAATAGCACTCAAAAATAATTTTATAGCAAAAAATAAAATGACAACAACTCAGCAAATCATGTTTTTTAACTCTTCCATCAAATTGGAAAATGTGGAACAAAAAAAGGCTACCAATACACTTGAAAACTGATTTCCTTAAAATTACTAATAAAATTGATATCTACTATCATGCATGCCATCATTCAAGACTCCCTAGGGCTCAAAAAAAGCCATTTCAGAAAAGCAAATAGAAATGCCTATTCAGAGTGAATTGTAGCAAATGGTGATCTATGGACAAGGCAAGTCCTCATACAGGCAACTCTGCATGCATAACAGCAAGATATGAAGGAAGAGGAAGACAATGCAGCTAAAAAGATACATTGAAAAAAGCATAGAAACTGTTAAGTTAAAGTGGGCACTAAAGAATTTGTGAAAGACCTCTAGCTGAGATAATTTAGCAGCATTCTCTAAGGGTCCCAGTTTCCATAGTATAGAACATATAAACATAACTAACCTAAACCTATTCCCAATTCTGTGCTCTTGTCTGAGGATCATACCTTTATGGACATCATATTGAATGCTTCTATGCAATTTTTTTTTAGGCCTTTACATTAAACAGTTTGCATTTTAATTTAACACGTTAAGTGCAGAGGGTTAAACTAAAGTTCTATATTCAACTCAAATTTAGAGTCATTTGTAGAAAGAAATTTTGAAAATCACAAAAATTAACTGGATCATGCTTTCATTTAGCTTTCATCTAGCATTTATGAAAATTGAGTCAGTGACTGCTGGTCAGTCAGCAGTACTATGAAAATCCCCTCAATGACCACCGGCGGGTCATGTTGCACTTAATGTGTTAAAGCATTGAAAAGTGAACTATTTCTCACAGGTTGTGTGCTTCTTAATAGAGCCCGGATTTCTAGCATTTATTCTATTAATGATATGATCACTATAAATGCAAATAAAAAATTGCATTTATCGTAATTACAAAAAAGCTATTTTACTATGAACGCTATTTTGACCAGGCACAGAAGCAAGAAGAAGTCATTATGTAATAAATGAATAGAAAACCTACACACAAATTAATAGTAGACAAAGAAGAGGATTATTTATGACAATGAAAATTTTTTGGGGTATTAAAAATGGCCTAAATTTATGCTGATCATTTGCAATTTGTATCTGATGCATTTCTCTTTCATTATCTTGGCATATGCATTCGCAAATCTGGATTGTGAAAAATATTATACATTTTTTTATAGCTACACATGAAAGAAAGCTGCTGAATTGTAGCAAAAATTTGCAAAGTGTTTTATGCTATTTTGCTACAAATAAGAACTATTCTGCTAGAAACAAAAACTATTTTGCTATAATGCCTGCAATATCAACTCTTTTTTAGTGCTGTTTTGACCATATTTTTTGCAGTATTTCAACAAATTTTTAGGACTAGAAATCCAGGCTTTACTTATTACTAGTTAAAAGTTAATTGTACATCTATCTCATAACTTCAATGTGCGTACTTCACTATATCACAAACAGCAATTACTAAATTTCTTCCTAATGTTGACTAGACAGATGTCAAGAAAGTAGAATAATAAAATAAAATGCTTACACTACATCACAGAAACCATTAAATTTACCCTTTTTCTAATTTTGCTGGTAAAGAACGTTTGGAATCAAGAATGGTTTAGCTAATTTCCTTTGATGCTTTCAATCAAATTTCTTTTTCAACACAAATGGATGTGCTACAGTTTTTGCATTCAGATTACATTTTACTATTGATTAGATAACAAAGTCAATTCTCATTTCTGTCTAGGAATAAAATGTTCCACTTGGTCCAACAGAATATTACAAATTTCACAGCCACTATTAATTGTCCCACATTGAAGTTCACATAAATAATAAGAACTACATTAGTCACTTATATACATGCTGCAGTACCCCAAAATGGGTTTTAAAGGAACAACAAATTAATAAATCAATGAGGATACAATCACAGGAGGGTTGAGCAACCCAAAAATCACCCCCATGAATTTTACTTATCCCACATTCAAAGATGACGTTAGATGCCAATCTTCGACGCAGTTTTCAAGCATGAAAAGCAAACAAACTATGACACAAAATGATCCAAGCTCAAGCCAAACTGGAAAAACAGAGACAAAAGCCCCTTGCTAATGCTATTGATTTAAACATACATATCACACCTTGGATCTCTAGAGACTATTACATCTTTCAAGTTAAGTGATTTAACCAAGTAATGAAAAACTCTATAAATGTCATCTTCCAAGACTCCCTCAGGCTCAAAAAAAGCCATCTCAGAAAAGCAAATAGAAATACTCTATAAATGCTTACCTCATTGTCATGGATTGAATACACTATACTCAGCAACTCATTGAAATTGCCAGTAATGCATCTAAATATTTCAACACAGTATCCAACCCAATAAAAGTTCCAGATCTATTACTACTACAACTAATCTACCAGCACTACATCTAAATCTGTCAACATTACATGTGCACCTGCAAGTAGTGCATTTTAATTATCAACAATACATCAAAATCAGTCAACATGAATGCATTCAATCAAAGCTATGAGAAATTCATCAAAATCTGTCAATATTGCTTTTAACAACTATGAATGCATTCGAATGTTCTAATACTCAACCCGAATTATTATCTACGCACCCAAAGAGGCAATACTGATTACAAACTACTAGCAATGCACCTAATTAGGATAATACTGATACAGTATTCAACAATTAGCAATGCAACCTAATGTGTCAATCCTGTACCCAAATATGCTACCAGCATCAGTTTGTTGCAGAAAATGTTCATATAAAAAACTGTAAGCGAGATTCAGTAATGAACCATATCATTTTTTGATCTCCGCAAGGTGAAACAGAAAACTGCAACACAAGAAATACATCTGAGCCAAAGCAAGAAGTGCTGCTTTTGAATCTGTGGATGGGGATGTACATATTCACACTACAGCCAGCCACTAATGAAATACCTTTACAGAATTCTCCACATGAAAAGTGGGAAACCTGAGATGATAAACATTAAAGCACTCTTGGACAATACAGCAAGGTCAAAGAGCTCTTTAAATACAAGGCCAAGTTCTCTTCAGCAGCAATAATTCTTGATGAGCACCACCACTGAAGACAACTGCAGTGAATAATACAAGATGGAGAAATGAGCTCTTCATACATCTCTCACAGACAAATGACACAAACACTCATAACAATACCACAGGTAAGTGAACAGTACATTAAATGACCACTCACAGGATCCTAATGACACAACCACTGGTCAGGCATCTGGAACAGCAACAGGTAAGTGAACCAAGCACTATTTATTCGTTCACTCACAGGACACTAATACGTATTGCGTCTCCAATTTGGGTGCCTTTCAGCATGACAGGGAAATGGGAACCAGACTTGGTCATCACCCAAAAGAGCTGATCCTGAAAACGGGTATAATATCACTTCATGAGACATAGGACAGTAATATTTTTTATAAACTCAGTAACGTATTTAGATTCCTCTACTGTACAGTCATGATATGATGGTCAATTTGAATATAGACAGAGGAGGTCCATCTTGAAAAACTATTCATGTCATGGTTACAGAAAAACAATCTAATGAAAAAAATAATTATTCCAATACATCTTTAATTAACTTGAAAAATTCTTCTTCTAAAACTAAAAAATAACACAGTAAGTAGTGATGGAAAGGCAAGCATACTTTAGTACACTGATATCACAAATATTGTCAGCATATCTTCACTACACAGGTGGTACAAGGTCCAGTTTTGAGTCAATGGAAAAAATTTTAATGAAAGCAACATTAGGCATTACTTTCTTATCTAACTAAAATCAAAAGCATTAAATACAGCAGCAGATTTACATCCATTTACAATAGATCGAACCTTTCACTGGGGGCTGCTATTACCTTTGATGATTGATGACCAACAATACATTTAATGATCAAACCATACACCCCCACAATGGCAAACAACATAACATTTAATACATTAATACTACCACATTACTGAATCCCAATTACATAACAATTATACTTCAAAATTACTTCTAACAAACATCAACATGTACCAAGATAGTTCCCACAAATTTCTAAACATGCTTTTCAAAGGGAATAACTCAGCTCTTAACCTGGGACATTTCATGCAATGTTAACCATGAGGGTATCACGTCTACAGCTGGCTCATCATAGATATATTGCATTGAAGGTTGCCAAATTTCTCAACCTTACAGGCAGCTCCTACCTGGTTACTTTGCAACTATGCCATAAGTGCATACTTTGCACAATTTCAATGCAAGAGTTGACTGCAGGCAAAGATTACATCTGATCTATAGTAGTCTCAACTCAATCCTTTCAGCTGTTCATTCAATAAAGCTCAAACTTAGTATTCTGTTGATTGTATGGACATAATCAAGAGGTTTTACAGATTACATTTGATGTTTTTATTTAATAATTTGTTGATTTCAATTAAAATTCAACATTTTTATTTAATTTGAATTCAACATTTTCATTTAATAGTATTTAAATTTTACTTGCATGCAATGCAAAAAATTTAAAACTTTTCTCAAATGTAAGAAGTATCCTAAACACAATTTTTTTATATCAAGTTTTCAACAAACCCTTACCTTTTTCTTTCTTTTAATTCTTTAATTTAATTTAATTCTTTCACCTTTTAATTTTGTGCATCCATCTTTACTACACACACCTCTTAGGTACTCATGTCATTTCTCATCAGCACTTACAACCATAATTTTACTCAAATCTCCATCAAATTTTACTTTACCATCTACTTTATCCATTTATAACCTCAAGCATCCTTTATGGATCATTTTCTGACCACTAACCAGAACAACAGCATACACAACCAGAGTAAGCAACTTAGGTAATCTCTTCTCACAAACTTAATTGCAAACCACTCATTCTCAGGCAGATTGTCATTGTTTCCTGTAAAGGAGCCAAGGTGCAACCCTATCTCACTTCTCAAGCACTTATCACTGTCTCTATTCCCTAATAGCTTAATTGGTAGATTGCATCAAAATTCGCACTCAAACTTTCTCTAAACTGAAACAAACTTATTTTAATGCACAAAAAAGGTAAGAAGTCAACATTTTAGAACCATTTTTACCTCTGTCAGATATATATTGCTTTCTTAATACGATTAAATGACACATTTACCTACGTTTTTATTTTCCCTCATTCTCTCAACAAATATCCTTAAAATATTGATTATTTTGACAATGTCAGTCTTTCTTAAAACCATTGTTTTTAACTCATTACTTCCTAGGGTTCCATCCCAATATGCATGTTGTAACTACCCATTATCCTTAAACAAGACCATGCATTCGTTCAATCACTACATAGTTATCAGCTGATGAAAAAACAAAGCAGAAACCACCAATTACTGTTCTGTTAGATATTCAAATTAGAAAATTGTTTGCACCTACAAATCAGGAAGCAACTAAGCTGAAAATAACCGCAAGTTTTGATTAACCTCAAAGCCTATAACTTTTTCCACTCACATGAATAAAGTAAGGTTTTCCCCTCAGCTTCTTTGATGGAGGAATAGTGAACGAGCTCTCCCCCCTGGGGGCTGCCGGTTTAGCACCCTCCGGCATTATTTCGTCAAGGTTACTAGGAGCTGCCCCTTTAGCCCAAGACTGCATTTCTTCGTCAGGGTTAAAGTCACAGTTATCAGCTTCATCAAACAACCTCTTAATATCAGGGTCAGCATTCGGAAGATTAGCCATCTCGTGTTGCTAGGAAGGAAACAAGAAAATGGATTAGTACATTGTTGTATCAAGCAGAGGAGACAATTATTAAAAAGATGACAGACCGCCTTTTCATACATATCAACTTCTCTTTAGTCAACACATTACGTCATTCAAAATTTTACAAAAAACAATACAATCATTAAATTTGTTAATCCTTCGTAGTTTTTCAATAAATCCACTTCAATATTGGAAAACTAACCACAAATTATCATTATAATTAGTTTCTGACTCCCCAACCACATCTTAGGTAATCTCAATTTAGTTCTAAAGGACCATTCTGTCAGTATGGGCTGTAGAGAGCAGGGAATCAATACAGATGTGGACAGCACACAATGCCCAGCACATAGAAACAGCAAGTTAAGAAAGAAAGACAAAAAGGAGGTAGCAAAGGCATGAAAACTGGAAGAAGTGAAGTGGGCACAAAAGAAAGATGTCCTGAAGACTTCCATATTTCTGAGGTAACCAGAAGTATCCCCAGGAACATCAGTCACCACACTGTTTAGAGACAAACATAACTAACCTAAACTTGTAGCCTATCTGGTCCTCTGAGGCACATATCATGCATCCAAAGAGCT
Source organism: Platorchestia sp. MABIK (assembly GCA_014220935.1). Classification (NCBI taxonomy): domain Eukaryota; kingdom Metazoa; phylum Arthropoda; class Malacostraca; order Amphipoda; family Talitridae; genus Platorchestia; species Platorchestia sp. MABIK. The sequence continues at coordinate 43,537 of JACJUY010004667.1, forward strand.
CTCAAGACAGATATTCAAAATTCCCAAAAATAAAATTGCTACAAAGCAAAACACTTTTATAATCTCACAGAATGTTTCAACAAATTTAGTGGTAATTCTTCAGTGTTGTGAATAAAACTACTATATGTTCAAATATTATGTACAAAAGGCACAGCAATAAAAATTTGAATTCCAATCTAACAGAAACAAACAACTGAATGGTTTTCTTATTGATGAACTGTTTTATAAAACTCTTGACTGCATTTTTATCTTCTCAAGGGATATCACTCTGAGGTTAAAACAAACTGAAGATCTCTTAGCTTGTTATAACAATCAAAAATAACATCAGCTCAGCCATTTCATAAATTTTCATTTTACTTACTAATAAACAGTAATTAATTATTTTTCAATGTGTTGAATTGAAAAAGACAAATGTTGAATGAACCAAAATCACAAAGTTGTCTGATTTCCCTTAACCATTATCAATTTTTTCTATAACTACATATCTAAATAAAAAGTAAGAACAGTTTAAATGCATATTCCTATCCAATAAGAATTTTTTCTAAGGAAGTTAGGTAAATCTGCAGACAACTAACAGCTAAGGAAAGTCAGAGATCATTTACACACACTTTCCTTATCAGACTGCCAGAAAGCAACCGACTGTGCCACACTCACTCAGTGCATGTTTAATTAATGCTGATCATGTTTCAACTTGTTACTTTCAGCTGTATATTCCCTCAGGAAGACTATGAGGAATGAGATTTTCTTTAATGGGATGGTAATTATCAGAGAAAAAGATAGGGTTGAAGCCATTGCACTCACAAAAAGATGACATTTAAATAACAATGGATTAGTGGATGCTATAACACCTCATGTTTGCCCAAGCTAGTTCCCTAAAGTCCAGCAGATAAGTCATGGTAATCTGTAATACTTTTGGTGTCATTTAAACATCAAGTGCCAAATTGTCATTCTCAATGAGAAAATGATCACAAAAATGATTGAGAATGAGTGTTGAAGAAATGAAAGCCATACAAATCAGTTTGGTCAGAAAAGAAGCCAAAAAATTTGGTAAGAGTACGGACAACTAGGTTAAATCCCTGATCATTCAAATTGGAGATACTTGACTGCTTCCCACATGAGCAGTAAATTGAGACATCTTAAAATAGAGTGACACTTTCACTCATACAAAGTCAAGCTTGAGAATCAATTCAATAAAATGAATAAAAAATCCAGTTTATTATAGAAACACAGCAACTTTTTGAGAAAATCTACTCATTTTATCCTTGGTGAAACCAACTTGGATTCAAATGAACAATTTAATAAGCAGAAATGTCAGTGCTGGGCCACAAAGAATATCAGCTGTACTAGGCCTGGTGCACTTACAATTTAACCAAGTGATTTTATGTCCTGTATAGTTGAAATATTGAAGTGAACAGTACACACTGTGACAAACTGTTTCCTTTGATAATTTAGAATAAAACTAATTCAACAGTTTGATTTAGACAAAATGAGACAGATTTAAACAAGATGAAGCAAGAGCCAATGAAGGACTCTAATGGCCACAAAAATCAAGTTTACCCCAGTACTGCGATTTGCATAATTTGCTGGTAACTTTGTTTTTGCCTTCCCCACTGCATGGGGAGAGGGTGGTGTGATATGCGTTGCTCTAACACCATGCCAGACATAAATCCCTGCTGTACAGGCAGTCAGTGATACCTCAGAGCTCAAGCAGAGTATGTACACGTATGTAGTGCTGCTCCACAGGCCTCTACTTTACTACCTTTTCACTTATCTTGGTGCCATACCAGAAACCACCACAGCATCAAAATGGATCAAAAGAAGCTTACTATTGAAGAAAACACCATGCCATTACCCTAATTGAGCAGGGAGCGCCGGTGAACTGCGTAGTTGTCGAACTGAATGTCAGACAAGTGTCTGTCCCTCTTCAAGCTCAAAAAACGAGCTGCCAAACTTCCTGCAAGGACACCGCCATGCAAACTAGGGGGCGGGTGCAAGGACTGACAAGGTGTTGATGAGAGAGATGAAGCAAAATCCTTTCATTAGAGCTGCAAAAATAAATGAAAAACACCCAGACCTGCTCCAAAATGTTGCTGTTTTCATAAGACATCAGCTGCAAGAAGATATAGGCCTGCCCTGCCGTAAAGAAGCCACTTCTCACAGACGCCATGAAAAAGAAGATTGCAGTTTACCAAGAAATATAACTGGACGTCTGAGCAGTGGAAAAGTGTAAAAATGGAGAAATGAGAGCACATTTTGGTTTGTCAGGGGTGCTTTGCAGGGCCCAGAACCGTGTGCAGATATGACCCCTACTATACGGCAGTGCTAAGCACCATGATGGTCTGGGGCTGTTTCAGTGGGGAGAACGGCATGGGGAGGTCTCTACTTCCTCCCAAAGAACGTAATCATAAAGGGAAGGAATTGCATCAATTTTTGGAGAGAACACCAGTTCCCCTTCTTTCAAATTCATAACTGCACATTCTTCATGCATGATGGAGACACAGCATACAAGTCTTGAGCAGTCAAAACGATTGATCGAATGATTATAAGAAAGTTTTAGCCTCATCTAAACGTTCTGAACGAGCAGAACATCAAAATATCGGATTGGCTAGGCAACCAACATTGATTATTGTCTTCATATATCTTTCCATAGCTGATATGAGAGATGGTCTGATATGCCAATTCTCTAATTGTCAGTGTGACATTGGAAGATGTTGCTTAAGTGATGCATAGAGGACATCTTTGAAGAATGCTTCCTGGTGAATATGTTCAACTATTTAAAGGACTGATTTTCATATTAGAGCCAATATTTATGGTTCGCTAATCCTGGAATTGCACTCTGCAAAATTTTAAAATTTTTTGCACCATTTGCTGTTTAGTGACCTAATAGGTTACACAATGATGATATAAATAATACAGATAAAACTTTTCAGCAATTCAACATCAGTTCATGCATGCCACTTGATAAATTACACAACAGAACAAATTTAAGGTCAATATCGGGTTTAATGCACTCGCGGAAATTAAGAATTCCTTTCCAAAGAATCACTAAAGGAACACATTTAAAAACGTTTTATATGAATGACATTCTGCTTCCTAATGCATTATTTTTTAGTTATTTAACTTTGAAGTTATAGGAACAGTGCTCATGAAATGGCTTTCCTGCGCAAAAGGAAAGGTTGTTCTAACAATGCCGCAAGTGCGCGGAGCGCAAGAAAATTTATTGTTTTCGCAATATATGGCGTAATTTATTATTTTCCAACCTCGCAGAACCTGAGCCCACTTCTAGGATGTTTCAGTTAATAACGCAATAAAAGTTATCACCCAAAAATATTAGTGGGACTGGAATAGTGAAGACTTAAATCGCTGTGCACTTGACATCAGCTTCAATATGGCAGCAACCGTAGAACATAAGCAAAACCCTAGGTGTGAATACCGTGGATTTAATATAATATTTTAATAAAGCAATATTTTTGAATGAGAACCTTTATTGTGTTATTAACTAAAACATCCTAGAAGTGGGTTCAGGCTCCGTGGGGTTGGCGAATAATAAATTACAAAGTACCCAAACGTACTCTAACAGTTCCAGCTCAAGCGCAAACTTACTGAAATTGCTATGGAAAACAAAAATTTCAAAGTTGAATAACTCAAAAATAACACATCAACGGGCAGAATGTCATTCATATAAAACGTTTTTAAATGTGTTCCTTTGGTTATTCTTTGAAACAAAATTCTAAAATTCTGTGAGCGCCTTAAACCCGATATTGACTCAAATTAAATATCATTATCAAATCCAACTTAGAAAACATTCCCAACATTTTATTAGAACTCATCTGTAATTCATCTCTAAAGTAACTGTTGACCACTACTAAAGCTACCCCTTAGTGTACTGACAGTACATCCCATAGGATGTCAAAATATAGTTCAAGATGATAATTACTTCAAATTCAATCTTTATATCAACTTTGATATTTATTAATTCTGACACTGAAACGCATTACTGAAGCTTATTTGTTGTTGGATATTATTTGCATTTACTAACATAAAAGTTTGTTATGGTATTAATTAAGCACATGCCATAGAAGTCATAAGCATAATTCCTTCATCATGCAAAAAATTGCGAGGACTATTTTACCTCGGATATACAGTGAATACTATACAGCTCAATTTGGTTACTCACCAATTCAAGTCACAATATTATTATTTCCGCGAGAAAAGTTACCACTAGCCGTAATGTTACAGAAATCCCACGCCTTCAGTACGACTCGTAGCTCACCTCTGCAATTTGTTAAGAGTCGGATTATAAAGAGTGTGAAAAGGGAAGGATAAAACTAATATGGCATTAATATGCGGTAAAACAAAATTTCAAAAATTAAGATTGTGTATTCAATATCTTTTGCCAAAAAATTGCTATTAAAATAACAGAGATACATCCATTTAATTAACATTACTTACATCTCATGGTGCAACTACCATGGTGCAATCTAGTTGTGCTTGCGTCTGAAAAACTACGGAAATTTCTAGAGAGACCTTTCCGACTCGCGCGCCGTCAAAAGACTTAAGTTTGCCCACTTGTGACTATTGAAAGAATGCACCTATCGACTTCAAATTACTCTCAAACGAATGGTTGAAACATTCTTAAAGCAAACTCGTACATACAAACATTCCTGAACACACAGACAGCACAGGGTTTCGCTCCCTTTCACACTCGCGTGTTGTCAAAACATCTAACTTTACTCTGTTTTAACATACGAAATACTTGTGAAGTTTTGACAACTTGTCGGAATTATCAGGCTCTAATTTTATCTGAGGTATTCGAAATAGCGGCAGAGTCACCAGATGTCCACTAGGACATCAGTTACAAGATAATAACTTATGTGCGAACAAATAAGGTTGGATAAACCTTGGATTGAACTCTGAGTTATTAGGGCCTCTAAGATCAGAAGGGTAAGGGTTCGCGTAGCATTATCATAGCTACTGGTCGATTATACAACAACTCCCAAAACAAAAACCGAAGGAAAATGAGACACGGAACGCTTTTAACTGGCCTGATATATTAGGAGAAAACGTCACGAAGTTAGTGTTCTTGATTCTTGGCTCTTCTCAATGGGGATCCCTTGGGTCGATCCGGGGCGT
>JACJUY010004667.1:48925-59912 GCA_014220935.1 Platorchestia sp. MABIK
TTTAAATGTGAAATTAAGATTTCGTCAGGCATGGCTATGTGTGCTGATGGTTCACTACATACTAATATCCTCAACGTTACTTTCAATCAACACACCATTTCATTTGCATTTGTTGAAAAATTCGAAGCCAAATGTCAAGGTCGAAAACACATCGAACTAAACTATAACGTATTTGATGTGGACCATAAAAAATTTATGACCAAAATCATAGCAGAGGCAGAGGAGCATAAATTTAATTTCTGAGAATACATTCCCGAAACTATTCAGAATGTTACTATTCTTTAATTAATCAATCAGTTAAAAATAATTTCAGAACAAATGTTTCTTACCTATAGCTACAAATTTCTCCCCGTATTGGGGATTATTAATCGTTCAGAGCTTCGAATTTATCGCATAACAAACGATGTCACATTGGGTCATATTATGTTAATTAGGTAATAACGGTAAAAACGTACTGTAGACGTTCAAAGCTTTATGCCAGGCCTTTTATGTAAAACCTGTTGCAAAACATGGAAATTATGCAGCTCTTGTTCCAAGAATGAGATCAATTTTTAAAATTGGACTTCGCTTGTATCAATTGTAATCAAATTCAAACCCCGCGATAATAACATCACGAGGAAAGAACGTTTTTACGCAAATTCAAAATTGAACTGGAATCTGAATTTCTGAAGCGTGTTAAATACTCCGCAGTCCCATAGCAGTGACGGCGCGATGCTGGGGCCTCGAGGAATATTTTAATTTATTTTTCAAGATCTAAATAAAACTTTGAGAACGCGACCATTTTACCGTGACCATTTTACAAGACCATTTTATCGTGTGACCAATACTTTTACCGTAGAATGACCATTACTCACGGGACCATTACCTACAGAACAATCAATCACGTTGCCATTAATTACTTCATTGAACACGTTCTCATTACTCACGAGACCATTGAACACGTGCTTATTACTCACACGACTATTAAACACGTGTCTAGTACTGAAAAGCCCGTAAGGCACTTGCCCATTGCTGACTAGACCATTAGACGCTTTCCCATTACCTACAAGACCATTAGACTCGAGCCTATTATTTACAAACCCATTAGCAAATCCTTTCACAACAAGGCCGCTTAACTCAAGCAAGTAGATTTCTTGAACCAGGATACAATGTTACTAAATGGTCTTTTTTTTTTTAAAGTCGCAAGTCAAAGTATCAAAAGATGCCCGTCGTAGCCGAGTGGTTAAGAACGCGCCCTTCCGTGAAGGTGTCGTGGGTTCGAATCCCGGCGCTGCTCGGCGACTTTCCCCGTTGGGTATAAGGGAAAAACTCAAAGCTCAATACCGCACTCTACCCAGGTGCTGGAAATGGGTACCGGCATGACCGGGGATAACCGTCATGGCGTCCTGGTGTTAATTAGTTATAAGGCTATGGAACAACCAATGTACAAGGTGATGTGTATCAGGCCTGAGTGGAAAAAGGCATCCTTTTTTCAAAAGACTCGTGTGTGTCGGATGCACACCCACAGAAGGCTGGTGTGTGTCAGGTTGAATGTCGCCCATGCATTGACGCGCTAAAATTTTGGCTCTACCGCTATCAATTCAATACAATTTACTAAACATTATAACATGGAGAGAGAGCATAATTGCATGATAATTTTGATTTGAAAGCAAAATTTACTAGTGCACATAACGCCTTATTTAGAACACAAATTTTAAATTCAGGTGATATTGACTATATTTCATCTCCAACACATCAGAAAATTCCAAAAATATTCTCTATATGTCGAAATTAAGTGCAAATTTTCCCTTGATTTTTACTCGTGTCATGGCTAAAGTTTTATCGCAATTTCATGACATTTCTTGACTTTGTGTACGAAATTCCTCAGAGTAACTTGATCTTGCTACATCAACTTAGTTTTAACTTTTTCAAACACATTTAATAACTTAAGGCCCAGCAGTAAAAATGTCACCAAGCTATGTCACTTAGATTTTACTTTAACAAACACATTTAATAACACAAGACATAGCATTAAAAGTGACACCATGTCACATCAACTTAGTTTTAACTTTGTCAAACACATTTAAAACATGAGGCACAGCACTAAACGTGTTCACTAAATCTTAACAAACTCTTGACGAGAATTGGAGAAAGAGTTAGCGATCTACCCTAAGACAAAACTTTTCCGTTTTTTGAATTTGATGTCTATCGTGAACAATTGAATCTCTTCTCGATGTCTGTGAATTAACTCGGGGAAATATTTGGCATTGAGTGGGGAAGCCAAAAAAAAATTTTAGTTTTTCGGTGATTGCTCAACCTAGGTAGTGTTGACGATTGTTCATTGTGTTGATGATAGCCTAGCCTTAATTGTGTTGATGATAGCTTAGCCTTAATTGTGTTGATGATAGCTTAGCATTAATTGTGTTGATGATAGCCTAGCCTTAATTGTGTTGATGATAGCCTAGCCTTAATTGTGTTGATCATAACCTAGCCTTAATTGTGTTGATGATAGCCTAGCCTTAATTGTGTTGATGATAGCGAACCTTGATAGTTGTGATGATAAATCCCTTTAATGCTGTTGATAATATCTTCCCCTTGATTGTGTTGATGATGGCTTAACCTCACTCCTCTAGTCACAGGGACTAATTTCATCGATACATTAGGCTCAGGTGAGAAACCTTTTTTAATAGGAAAATTCAACCATTAATAAAATTAAACTGTACAAGAACTCGAATAAGCAACCTACCACATGAGGTGGCTTGAGCGGAGAGCCAGAGGTTGCTGAGTGTGTGGAGGGTGGTCTGCCCACACAGCGTTCCTGCCATGTGTGGACGGTGCTGTGTGACTGTGTGGTCTCTGCACATCTGTGTTGGGGGAAAATATACCTTATAAACGATATGAGGAGGGTTAAAATTTCCCTGAACGTGGTTCGAGTCAACATATGCCTCATGAAAAATATCTTTTTTATTCATGTTCACCCATTGATATCTGTAATTAAAGACAGTTCTCGAGAAATAAACGTCACTCACCCTACTTCGCTTGGCGTTCTTCTTAGGTGTAAAAGTTATTACTTCACCTGAGAACCTCCCTAATATATTGATGCTTAAGTTCCTCATATTTCTGTACACTTAAATGAGTCTCATATGTGTACTCTGTCAAAATGCATTCAAATGCTACCGTTCAAAACAAAGTGAAGCGAACTAAAAAACTCTACGGTAATTGAAACTAACATTTAATTTAATATGCAAATCCCTCTCATCGTTTGAATTTTCGTTTCACACTTGTAAAAAAGGAATTATTATGGCCCACGCGAGCTTGAGAATAACTAGAATACCGCAAAGAAATATTTTATACTAAACAAACATTAAAACATTCCAAATATAGAAAAATCTCCAGAGGTTCCAGAAAAAGATCCTTCATTTGGGAACCCTTTTTGGGCTTTGCACTCGAGAATGAAGCTTTTCATCTACACTGCAGGTAGACATCACATAGATATTAATCAATAGTCTTCCCTTTACTTGGTATTAAATTTGGTCACAGTCTCCCCATAACTTTGTTATTAATGTGGTAATAGTCTCCCCATAACCTGGGTGCTCAGGAATACATGGTGCAGGACATCAGCGGCTGCACTTCACTACATGCCCTGAACCTTAAATGAACCCAAAAGTTCTATCACAAGACGCACAGTATCATATGCCCGCATATCCTGATCCTAAATAAATGCAGAGGATCTTTCGCGAGACGTACACTCGTACAGTAGAACACAGACACGAATTTCCTTAACCTTAAATGAACCCAAGGGTTATATCGCAAGACGCACAGTATGAGTTACAGAAGCAGAGTTCAGAAGCAGTTTTGCGCTACTCGAATGAACACCATTAGTTACCGGGACGCTTTCTCTGTGGGTCTCTCTATTTTAAACATTCGTCAGCAATCACTTTTTGAGCCTTTGCTTATTAAGATTGGAGCATTGCAAGAAACTCGCGTGAAATCCATGCCCATCCGCAGCAACGAGCATAGTGCGATGTTAAACACGGTGCGCCTAATCCAAATTAGCAATAAATATTTAGAGAGGATCGCAGCATTTTGTCATGAATTATAGCGAGGCAGAGCGGGCCATTGTTGGATGTCGTAAGGAAGAACAAAGAGGATTCTTTTATGATGCACCAGCCGTGCATTGTAGATGGTGCTGGCAGAGCGAGGCGATGTACTCACACACACACACAACACACACACACACACACAAACCGGCTAACTAAATAACGAGGTGCTCTACTCACAATACACACAACACACACACAACCCACACACACAAACCGGCTAACTGAATAGCGAGGTGCTCTACTCACACACACACAACAAACACACACAAACACAACCCACACACACACAAACCGGCTAACTGAATAACGAGGGGCTCTACTCACAACATACACAACTCACACAGACACACACATAACACACACACACAGGCTAATTAGATGCACCATAGACGCACGCACAAGACAGCCAGCAGGACGAGGTATGCATCAAGTCGATCAAGGCTTTTGATGGCTTTTGAATAGCCCGGTAGGCCTAAAAGAGGCTCATCCATCGCTGATGCCAGCAGCAGCCGTTCGGGATTGCGGCATTCAGGGCATAGCTATTGTTTCTACAGTTCATTGAGATCTGATGTAACGATTAATTTTTGGAGGTTCTCTTTTTTTACGCGCAATTTGTCTTACAAATTCGTCCTGTCTTTTTTCTGCTCATTGATATTCGACGCGACCATTAATTTTTGGAGGTATTGCTCATTTTCTTCCTGCAATCTGCCGAACAAATTCGTCTTCTCCTCGTTTGAGATTCACAGTGTATAGTAATTTTTGAAGGCCGTCTCACTTTTTCCTGAAATCCGCTGAGGTAACTGCCCTGCACATTCATCTCAAGTTCGTTTCAGATTCGAGGTATGTAGTAATTTTTAGAGGCCTTCTCGCTTTTTTTCTGCAACTAGCGAAGACAAATAGCAAATAAATTCATCTTAAGTTCGTTTGAGATTCGAGGTTTTAATTATTTGTAGAGCCTTCTCGCTTTTTTTCTGCAATTCGCTACGACATTTTTTATTCTGCAGCTCACTAAGATTAATAGCAAACAAATTCATCTTGAGTTCGTTTGAGATTCGAGGTATTCAATTATTTTTCTAGGCCGTCTCGCTTTTTTCTGCAACTCGCTAAGATAAATGCCTAACAAATTCATCTTGACTTCGAGCCCAATAGTTACGCCCGACACGGAGACCGAAATTCACACGAAGAAAAACACTGCAACAGCACATTTGTTCGCAGCACAAGACACAGAGCGAGTCATTCACGGTCGAGCTCAGGTAATATGCAGGAGGTGATTATCTCCGAGCCTTGCTCACATTGTTTTCATGTGCCATGTTTGTTCAGAGTAGCTCCTGGGATTTTATTTATTGACGGCCTCTTTCATTTCTTGCAGTCCGGCCGCAAATGAAAGGCTCTGTTAAATTTACTCTAGGATAGTACGCAGAAAAGCTTTAGTTTTATTTGATGAGGAACAGCTTGGTCGTGTACTATGCGGAATCGCTTTCACGCTTAGATTTTACTTGATGAAGACCTGCTTGGTTTCGTCCTATGCAAAATCGCTTTCAAGCTAAAGTTTTATTTGATGAAGACGAGCGTAGACGTGTATGCTGAAGCTAATGGCGATACAAGCCTGGTTATTAGGTCATTAATTCACACAGAAGGGGCCCGATTTTGGAGCGTTTGTCTTGGAAAATAGCAGTGTGGTTGTGGAAGTCCTGTCATTCGACGGCTGCGAGAGCAACAGCAGGTCAGTTCCGTTACGCTCGGTCACGTTTTACGAGTAGGTGTTATACAGTACGTTTTGTGATCAAGCCTTCGTGTTCATTTAAGTTTATCTAAGATTCAGGATATGCGTGTGTATGATACTGTACGTCTAGCAATAGAACCTTCGTGTTCATTTAAGTTTGTCTAAGGTTCAGGATATGCGTGTAAATGATACTGTACATCTAGCAATAGAATCTTCGTGTTCATTTAAGTTTATCTAAGGTTCAGGATATGAGTGTAAATGATACTGTACGTCTAGCAATAGAACCTTCGTGTTCATTTAAGTTTGTCTAAGGTTCAGGATATGCGTGTAAATGATACTGTACGTCTAGCAATAGAACCTTCGTGTTCATTTAAGTTTATCTAAGGTTCAGGATATGCGTGTAAATGATACTGTACGTCTAGCAATAGAACCTTCGTGTTCATTTAAGTTTATCTAGGGTTCAGGATATGCGTGTAAATGATACTGTACGTCTAGCAATAGAATCTTCGTGTTCATTTAAGTTTATCTAAGGTTCAGGATATGCGTGTAAATGATACTGTACGTCTAGCAATAGAACCTTCGTGTTCATTTAAGTTTATCTATAGGGTTCAGGATTTGCGTGTAAATGATACTGTACGTCTAGCAATAGAACCTTCGTGTTCATTTAAGTTTATCTAGGGTTCAGGATTTGCGTGTAAATGATACTGTACGTCTAGCAATAGAACCTTCGTGTTCATTTAAGTTTATTTGGGTTCAGGATTTGCGTGTAAATGATACTGTACGTCTAGCAATAGAATCTTCGTGTTCATTTAAGCGTCAGGAGATGTAGTGAATTGCAGCAGCAGGTCTCATGCCATCTGTTCCCCTGGATACCCAAGTCATGGGGAGACTATGTGTTGCCAAATTTATTACCAATTAATGTGGAGGCTATCGTCAAATATTTATGTGATCTCTACCTACAGTGTAGCTGAGAAGCTTAATTCTCGTGTGCGAAGTCCGTACAGTTATCCAAATTGAGTGTCTTTTCGTAACACCTTTATGGATTTTTCTATATATGAACTGTTTTAACACATTGTTCAACATAGAATCTTTCTTCATAGTATTCTAATTTTTTAAGCGTGCGTGTGCTATAATTATTCATTTTTTAAGAGTGAAAAAAGAATTTAAAAAATGAGATTTGCAGAGTAAGTTAAATGTTAGTTGCACTTACCGTAGAGTTTTTAAGGAAGATTCGTTGTACATTGTTTTGAACGGCAGCATCTGAATGCTTTTCTGGGAGTTCAAATATTAGATGTATTTTAATTCACAAAAACCTGGGCAATTTAAGCATCTATATAATGAGGAGGCTCTCAGGCAATACAATAATTCGTACACATAAGAAGGAGACTGTGTGATGTATGGGTTGGGAAAGAGGCTTAGTGACATATATATTCTCGAAAACTGTCTTTAATAACGGATATAAATGGGTAAACATGAATTTAAAAATGTTGTTTATTTAGCAAATGCTGACTTGAATCACGTCCAGAGGAATTTTAACCCTCCTTAACATTGTTGATAAGGTATATTTACCCCCTATACAGATCTGCAGAGACTACACAGCCACACAGCACCGTCCACACATGGCAGGAACGCTGTGTGGGCACACCACCCTCCACACACTCACCACCCTCTGGCTCTCCGCTCAAGCTATCTCATTTGGTATGATTTTTGTGCGAGGTCATGTGCTATTTAGTTGTATTTAAACAATTTGAACAATATGAAGAATTTAAACAATTTAAAAAATTTAAACAATTTAAACAATTTGAACAATATGAAAAATTTAAACAATTTAAACAATTTAAACAAATTAAACAATTTAAACAATTTGAACAATTAAACAATTTAAACAATTTAAACAAATTAAACAATTTAAACAATTTGAACAATTAAACAATTTAAACAATTTAAACAAATTAAACAGTTTAAACAATTTGAACAATTAAACAATTTAAACAATTTAAACAAATTAAACAATTTAAACAATTTGAACAATTAAACAATTTAAACAATTTGAACAATTTGAACAATTTATTTACCACAGGCGATACAGAAGTAGATTGTTTCTTAAGTCTAGTGCAATGGTCAAATTTGAGTATAGCTACTTGTGGGCCCGAATGAGTTGAGCGACTTCTAGGGCATCCTATCATCAATGCTATTTTAAGGTGTACAATAATGTCTTGCCTAATTCACCTAATCTAGTTACACATTAGACTGATAAATGAATTAGTTAAATCGATATTCGATGCTTTATTTTACAAAATAATTTGTATCGGCTTGATGTTAATATTAGATGCTAATTTTTATATGGGCTTGATGTTATATTATATTAATGTAAATTTAGGCTTTTTATATGTATTTATATTTACGCTGTAGGCCTTATCTTTACAAGGCGAATTCAAAAACAAATGAAAAGAGAAGAGAAGCGATGCAGTTGATCTTCTCGATAGACAGATTAACGTGCTTCTATTTAAAGAAAACAGAATGATCATGTTTTGAATCTCCAGCATTAAACAGCTGCCTCCAAATACTTTAGCAACAAGTGAAAAAATTCCGTTTTATCTTCTAAAGCAAAAATTACAGCCAAATATTTTTACAGATGGTAAAAATTTTTTACTCTATGTTCCAAACCACAAAGTATTTAAATCTACAAAATCAAATACTTTAAAACTCGAGCATTGAACAGCACCTGATGTACTTCTCATTTTCCAAAGCATAAAACATATAAATAAACAAATCAAGAATTTCAAAACTGTAGCATTGAGCAAGAGCTGGCGTACCGTAGCGCTACTGCAGAGCTGAATGTACCAGGCGACCGCACCACCTGGCCACCGTCTGACGGGACCTCACAGCTGGCAGCGACGGCGCAGCTGGTGCAGGACGTCGTCAGGCTGTTCCCTGGTCACCACGTCCTAGTCCTGCAGGGCTCCAGTGCAGGTGACGGGTGACAGGTGACAGGTGACAAGGTGACAGGTGACAGGTGACAAGGTGACTGCTGACGGAAGACAAGGTGACAAGGTGGCAGCTGACAGGTGACAAGGTGACTGGTGACGGATGACAAAGTGACAAGGTGGCAGCTGACAGATGACAAGGTGACAGGTGACAAGGTGGCAAGGGACAGATGACAAGGTGGCAGCTGACGCTGTGACAAGGTGACATGTGACTGGTGACAGGAGACAGGCGATGGGGGGACAGATGACAGGTCCAGTTTAGATCTCGTATACATTCTGAAATGAAATATATGCCATTAATTAGATCCAAACTGTTAGATTTATACCATACAGAATCGAAAATACAAGATTATTCGTAAACACCGACATGGTATTACCTTCCTGCTAACGCACGTGGCACTCCAGACTATGTGTGCACGACAACTTCCACAAGAATTACTCGATAAAGAATCTAAGCCAATAAATCATGCTTCAAACCTATCATCTTACGTTTCTCGGATTGAAATTCCTCCAATCTAATTCAAAAATCAGTACATTCATTATAATTATCAGAATCTCCGCTAATACATTCGATATTAAGTATTTTGGATTTCCCTAATTGAAATTCTCTCCATCGAGGTTTAATATGAATAAATTTACAATCCGAATCTATGCCTACACATTCAAATTTAATCATTTTACATTTTTCAAGAGAGTATTCCTTTCATCCAGGACAGAAATCAGTAAATTCACACAACTCCTTCTTTCAAGTAACAGTAAATATTCAACTAAAACATCTTCCTATAAACATCTTCGAGTTTAAAAATCCCTGAAATCACATAATTCTTTTATTAAAGCATCAACAAATACTTAACTATTAACGCAATAATTAAGAAGTTGATTATAATTACCTTCATTACAGCACCGCACGGCCAGGCCGCGTACCAGCCCGCCCTCTGGCAGCTGAACAAGGACGTCGTTTCGTACCCCTGCTCCGACCCCCCTCTCAGGGGGGTCCTCACCCCCACTGGGGGCAGAGGGGGGGTCCTCGTGCTGGTGTTGTGTGCCGTGAACGACACCGTAGCTCTGTTCCAGCAGGTTGTTACATTCTATTTAATGTTAGATAGAGATTTCTCAACATTTTAATCCGTAATTGGAATATTGAGAATATTGGTCTCGTTGGTTGGACCGAATACTACTTAATTGATTATTAATGGCACATTATACGATTTATTGGTGGTCGAATATTACCTAATTGATTTCTGCTCGAAAATTACATAATTGATAATTCTTTAATATTTGAATCAGTAATTTTAAAATCCTTTTGAAAAAATCCAAAGTTTAACCTGCGCCCCCAGATGGAGCGGAAGATGCTGGAGCACCAGCTGCTGAGGTGGCTGGTGCTGCTGGACAGCGGGTCACATCTGGCACAACTCGAGGTGGCCCTCACTGAAGAGAACAAGGTGCTGTTTTGTTTTGTTCTCGGGCATCCATGTGTTTCTATGTGTGCTCACGTACAAATATATATTCATGTTTGTCGATGTGTGTCTATGTGTGTCCACGTCCATTCATGTGTTTCCATATGTTTTTATGTGTGTCCACGTATATTCATGTGTGTCTATATGTGCCCACGTATATTCATGTCTGTCCATGTTTGTTATTCATCCTATAGCATAAAATAAGTCTTTAATTAAACAGCAGGAAAGAAATTTTTCATACACATCCTGAGTTCTCAAATATTCTGAATTTGTCATATATTAAGACAAATGCTGCCAACCGCCCATGTTCTGCAAAAGTCTTAGACGCAGACACTCGTGCTGCTACAAGATGTATTTTTACTCCTTGAACTTCCACGTAATTTATCAGCGTGGGATTCTATCTATTTCAGACTCCGTGCAAAATTTCGAAATGCAATATCAGCATTGCGGCAAAGATGTTTTGTTTTTCACTGACGTGCGGTAACAGAGTCGGGTATTACTGAAGTTTTGGGATATTTTTGCCATAAGTTCCATGAAGACTCGCGTTCCCTTAACTCCATACTAAATGGTGCCTTCATCCTTCCTCTCTTTGAACATCTATGTCATGGTAAGGGCGGTTAAAACTAACTTATCTGTATAATATTCTGCTTGTTCCTCCCTTAGTTACTTAGTCCGTCCGTTCCGCTCTCATCCGAGTTTGCAGTATCATGGATACCGAATTCTTGAGTGTTACATCAA
>JACJUY010004668.1:0-44400 GCA_014220935.1 Platorchestia sp. MABIK
AATCGTACATAATCGACCACCACGTCCTTAATCCACCGGCGATACGTCCTTGATTTTCAATTGGGAAGTTCCCGATTTGCTTGGTTAGAGATATCTACGCTGATTTTGGGAAAGATTCGCACGTAATGTACTGTCGTTCAAAAAAGTATGCTTTTGAAGAATGATGGTGGTTTTATCGTATAGTTTAATTAATGAATGCAAAATAAAAGAGATCCAAAATCTGATCCTTGGGGGGCACCGCAAGTTTTGCTTTGCAACTGTTCATTCGAATCATCGATTACTACGTATTGTTTAGTGTTTTTGAGCCCGAATTTGAACAATTCCAAATGAACTCTTGCCCCTCAGTGACACACACCGTGGGGCCAAACAATTCACACGCTGCATTTTTCTCTATCCAATAAATTAATCATTCCTTAGTTTTACAGTTCGTTTAAGTGAAGCTGTACATGAAAGCTTTCTAGAAGTGTTCATCAAGTAGTAAACGTGTTTTGAAGAGCATATATAATGCTAAATTTTCCTTTGCATGAAAAATCCAAACCCGTGGAAAGGGCTTGTTAGCATTTGATGAGAGACGCATAATTGGGATTAATAAAAGTGGACAATCAATTCCGGACATCCATGCACTAACCGAAAAAAAATCAGGGCGGTGCGGTAAACAATAGCACTCTCGAATAAAGATGGCAAACCCAGTTCATCGACTAAATAATTGTGGAGGGCCTAAAATTCTTAATGAAGTAGACGGTTGCCCATTGAAGAAATTGAAACAAGTAGACGTTCATCAACGCAAATGATAACTAGCGAATTTTTTGAAAATCTAAAAACCAATTCCCCGGAATACTGTGTTTCGAGAGTTGGAGAAATGAATTTACGTAAATTAAGTACTACAGAAAGCCATTAGAGTCAGCAGCAAATCAAAAAACACGTGTATTTCCTCCAGAGCACCGAGATAGTACTGTTGAGCGTTGTTGAGGGCTATAAGCATGTAATGTTGCAGTTGAAAGCATGTAAGAGGTCAGATCCCCCCTCTTTCAGAGCAATGGTCGTGTTAGGTTATGAAGACAGCCACATGGAGCTATGGATCCATCTTGCATCATCCCAATTGTTCAGGCATCTCGAAGCTGTGTAACTCTCAGGGGTCATTTTTGCTTTGATAGACACGGATCTTCCACTCTTTGCAACATCAAAATGAACTTTAACGACTATTTTCAAGTACATTCTGACCACACTCAATCTTCTGGACAGTTGTATTTTCCTGATAGCCACAGGACCTTCCAAGGCAAAATGCTCGCATTTATCGCTCTAAAAATATCAAAATTTATATGTTACAAATTAAGAAACACTTGAGTCCATGGACTTCCCACCACAATCTTCTGATTTGGACTACATTCAAAATGTGTGGATTGGGCTTGAGAGGAACCCAAGTGAATCTTGACGTATTCCTTCAACATTGGCTGCTTTGGGGATAGGTTACTTCTATTATGACAAACAGTAGAACTGCACAGGATTCAGAAGTTTGTAGAATCAATCAATGTCAGATAGAGTGGGAGATGTAATTTCAGCTAAAAGCGACCCGATCGCTCACTGATAAATTTCTGAACCACGTAATTGTTCTCTGGCCACTTAATGAATTTCAGAGGCACAGTTTTACACGGAGAGAAAAAGAAATAAAATAAATGCATAAGCCCACATGACGCAGCAAACCTATATTAAGTTTCACTTTACGTTGTACTTTATTATTTTGCCCCGCACGAGTTGAGGACCCTCGTGCTCTAATGCTCGCCCTTTTTGTTCAGATATGCACCATAACATTATCCGGTTTCACTGCTCACTATGACAGTCCAGCACAATTAAGCCCTCTGCAGAAATGGCTGCATAACCGCTTAGCCAAGTTTTAGTGGGACTGTTGCGGTGTTCGTTGAGTGTACGATAGAATGAATCATTAGAAAAACGTTTCAGAATTGTTTTTAAAATAGTAAATAATTTTGTGTCATAAAATTACTATATATTGACCGATTTTTTTAAAGAATGAGTTAATTTGAGACTGTACATTTGCTGGTTGTATACAATATAGATAGAATATTTTTCTGGCCTCTAGTTAACACTGTTAGTGCCGGTGCAAGTTTGATGATGTAATGAGTCAAATAATTGACATGCAGTCTAGGGAATTTTTGCTCTAAGCTTCGCCAAAAAATGTCTCAGGCTTCATATAAATGTGAATATAACGTAGACGTGCACTCACTAACACCGCCAGCAGAAGAAGGTGGGAACTTGAGGTAAGAACGTTTACGAGACTCATTTTTTCAGGAGTTAGAAGGACGAATCGAAAATCAATTTCTAATTCGCAAGAAACATAGAGCTGCATTATTATAGTGCAATATATTAAACATATTATACTCTAACGAAAAAGCATTATGTTACTGGTGAATTTGCGTATTTTAGGCCGCATATCAACAAAAGGAACGGCATGTGATATGCACAATTATTTTGCAGTGAAAATGAATGAAAATATCATCTCAGGCAGTTTAAAATCGGTCGCAGTTTTTATTCAAACAATCAGCATCATTTTCCCCCTATCATTATCAATAGCTGTTGCTCAGTGACAGTGACAAAAGCTCTCCCCTTGCTCGCAAATCTATCACTGTTTTGTGAGAAAGTACAACCCGATCATATGTTCAGGTCTTCTTAGACATTTTCAAGTCCTTGGTTGGCAATACCTTTAGCAATGTTCAGGTAAACAAAGAAGTAGTTATTTCGTCGCTGTGATCCGCTTTTTGACTGTTGAAAACTGCCTAAAAACTGATAAATTGTTGCAACAACCTGGGAACTATTGCCTCCCGTGGCTCCATGTCGACTTTCCCGAATTGGTATCAACTTCCTGTGGCTCCATGCCGACCTTAGCCGAAGTAATATTGGACTCCCTCCCATCCATACAGACTTTGCGCGACTTCATGTTTACTTTCTGTGGCCCCCTACCACCCTGTTGTTATTTTAATTTTAGGAACATGTCGTCTTGTGAATAATGAACACATGTATGTGTATGCATTGATGTACATTCAGTTAACTAATAGATCGTCTCGCCATACGAATGGTTTCTGAAGACTAGAATGTTGTCAAGGATGGATTTTGATATTTTTGACATATTTTCTACCACGACAATATTTGTGAATTTCAATGTAAATTGGCCATTCTGCATTACCAGAAACCGTAATTGCAAGACCGTTGCGATGGAACTGAAGAGATGACCATTGATCTTCATCTCTCATGGATAAAGTTGCTGTTGGTGATAAGTCTGTGTAAATTTGTTGAAGCAAGCCGCCATATGTGGGACACAGTCTCAGAACCTTCACGTAACTCGGAATACGAATTCGGAGCTGCAAGCTCTAATGTATCGTAGCAAACTGCGTATAGAATAAAAAAGGCACACTTTACACCAAATCATCGCAAGATTCATCATTCGGATGGATTTTTTCAATATTTTATGGATAAATTGTTGAATTACGGGCAGAACAGCGATTTTCAGTATTTAAATGAACATAAACTAATTATTACGATGGACTTACATGAGCCAATAGCAAAAAATGAGATAAAATTTGGCTGAGCAACGACTCACAATATTGGTACGATAGGCGGTTCTTCAGGGTTAATTCCAATCGTTGCTGTTCTTCAGAGCGTCGGTTATGGTTTTGAAGCGCTGTTTGCAAGAGACAATGAGATAGCTTCGATGGTGCAGCAGCTGATAAAGAAGTTAATAGAAAATATCGATAGGTCGCTTGTGCGTGGACTCAATTAACCAATACAATACATCCCGTCAATATATTAGTCTCAGAATATAAATGGCATAAATAAGTTGCTAGCTTTCATGGCTTGAACAAATGTTCCTCATCCTTCAGTACTCATTCATTACTTTTCCTACATGTCAGGGTTAATCACTGGTTGAACGTGGTGTACATTTGGCTACTTTCAACCGCTCAATACACCGGTGTGGTACTGAATAGAATTTTGGTCGAGTCCTCTTTACTGGTCATCTTTGTTACGGGGTACATATTTTGCTGCGAGTTTCTCCAACACCAGAGCTTCATCAAGTGACTGTCTGTTCTTATTAGAATGAGCGTCATGATGTTTCATGCCAATGAAAAATGAAATTTGAAAATAGGAAACATAAACATAGCATAAATGACAGACAAATGATTTAATCGCATGAAATTTAAATTCTAAAATGTTAACATCCATGTTACTACTTAAATACTGACATGTTCCACCTGAAATTATGAATTCAGGCGATAAGTACAAGGTAAGGGTGCGGCGTGAAAGTATAATTTTACTATTTCATGGGAGTGTGGATATTTTTTGAGTTTTTCACAGGTTTTGGGAGAGTTGACGGAATATACCACGATTTGGACAGGGATTTTAGTTGCTGTACCTCCTACTCCGTACATGTGCAACACACTCGATCTACCAAGGCACTTAAGTATTTCAGATTTAACAATACTTGCGCAAAATGTAGACTCTGAAATGTATACTATGTTCAAACTCATTTCAATATGGGACGTTACAGTTTTCAGCGAGATATTGAACACTGAATAGTGTGGGAACCAAGAGTACGGCCGGTTCTAACTTATTTTTTATAAGTATTGTAGCAAAATTATCCAAAACTTAAACATAAGAAGAAAACATTGACAAAATAACAAATTCTCACAAAAAATTCTTTTTGCACAGAGTAATTCTTAGTTCATATGCACCCTAGCTGGATATTTCATTCGACTGTAGAGGTTGAATTAATATGCCGAGGCAGCATTTTGTTTCAATCCGGTCTGATCGTGATTTAAACAAGGCTTTGGGTGAAAGTGAACTGCTATATTAAAATGCGGAAAACTGGTACATTTCTCTTTTCTCATGTGCTGAGAATTTGGGAACTATGCAAAAATGATCTGATATGGTGCTGTGAACTCATAAAGTTGACTAAGATGGAGACGAATTTGAATGCCCCATTCTATAAAATATACCAGAGCGTTAGCAATGCCCAATGAATCGTTGGAAAGTTGTGCTGTTAATACACAATAATCAGCAGTAATCACTCTTCTTAATTTAGGAACACTCGACCAAAACCCAGCTACTCCTACAGTCGTTTCTTTCTGCTTAGAAAAAAATTATTTATGAAGAATACGTGTACGCCAAACTATTAAAACTCGCGTTGAAATGGAACAACACTTCATTCATCATTTCTGTGTTCACGTGGACCATAAACGGGAGCCCAACGACAACTGTGTAATTTTGCTGCAGTGAAAACAAATGGGTTGAATGGAAATGTTTTTAAGCCAGTGGCTTATAAGCTTTTCTGACATTTTACCAACAATTGCTCGAAAGTGGTCTTCATTTTATTATACTGTACATAGAGGTTATAATGATACACGTAGGTGTCTCTCATAGTCCATATGTTAGACATTTCTTTCACAAAAAATTTAAGATACTGACTCATACATTGTGCCAGTATCTCAGTGATTTAGTAATTTCCTTGAGAAATATTCCGAATGAACTGAAGGTAAGGTATGCTCATGCAATAACATCGTATAAAGGTCGTAACCCTAATCTTGAAAATGCCTCTTGAAAATACAGAGGGCAAAAAAATTAGTCCCCGAATTACTGGTTGGGTGCAATTACTTCATATATGATCGTAAACATGATCGTCATGCGAAGCTAAATAATTGCTCAAATTGCGTAATCCTTAGATGTTTTCTGGATTGCTATTGCATGGTCTCAAAATTATTTGCCTTTGACGAATGAAAAACGTTTCATTCCAATCAAGCCTGGGCTATCGTATCTTGTACGTACATTTTTTAAATACCTTTCAGCAAATATTAGGACCCAATGACGGTTACTCCTGGTTATTAAGCTGGTACCCAGTTCCGCCGTCTTGGTACAGTAAAAAATTATGGATAAGTTTTTATTTTCCTAATGGGGAGATTCATCGAGCTGGCATTGTTGAAAGTAGAATGGCAGGCCGTTTCCATTCGAGGCGTGCGCTCTCAACCCCTAGGCTTCTGTGACCTTGAGATGCCCATTGTATCTATATTTATTTCCCAATTTTGCAAGCGGAAATAGATATTTTCAAATATTGCTTGAAGTTCTTATGATTATAATTTCATAGTTTGCGATGATAGTTCAACTTCTTGTCAGCAATGCGCCGAAACCTCTCTGGATACAAGAAATTATGAAAAATTTCATTTTATCTATGGTGAAACTTTAGTAACACTTTACTGCGTGGGTAAAAATGAAAGATTTTTTGGTTGTACTGTAATTTAATTTTCACAGAATGAAACAAAACATGCGTGTCACCCTCATTATGCTTCACAAGCTGAGCAAACTCTTGTTCGCTAATCGAGCAAAAGACTCTCACACACCTGAATTATACACTCAAAAGCGGGTTAGTTGGCAAGCTCTTTTGCGATTGTCCTTAATGGGCAGAAGTAAAACCCATGAAATCCTCTCAAATTGCGTGAAATGTGGAAGGAATCAGGAATAATTGGGAGTTTATCAGATAGATTTGACCGGAGACGGCTTAATATTCAGTAATAGCAGAGCTTAATTGAGACGCGCTAGTATAGAATTAAATTTCTCAATTTTGGCAATCCACTAATTAATATTAGCAAGTATCTATGGAAATCAGTGTTCCTATTGTAAAAATTTTTGCCTCTAGTCATCTTGCTATGTGATTTGTGTTAGTTTTTTTTATATCGTCGAATTCTGTTTTTGCATATGATTAACATTTCTCAGTATTGTGACTGTAAATTTTCCTCTGCATTTTTCAACCTGATGATAATGTTCGTACATCGAAACGTTTTTTTTTTTTTAATTGACAGTGAAATCGAATTTTGTAGTGAGTTTTTTAGTAAAAATGATAAGTAATTTTCTTCGTCTTTTAACGCGTGATGAACTGAAATAATTCCAGACCATATTTTTCAACTTATATTTATTGTTTCGTGACTGATTTACTTATTTACTTCGTATTTTGTTATTTGGAAAAAACTATCCATACATGTATGTACGTCACTAAAATTAAATTGCTCGTTGCGTAACGCTAAAAATCCCTGAACATTGACATTTTAGACTGCTGAGTGAAATTCTCGTCTCGTGAATACGTCCGCCTCACAAACGACCAATTACATGAGTGAAAAGTAGTAATTGTTAAGTAATGAAAATGTTCTTTTACAAAAAGAAAAGTTCAGAGTAACATTGAAGAAAATGCATTTACGAAATAATGGCAATTAAATCGACTGGCCACTCTGTAGCGATCCCTGCAATACGTTGACAGTAACGTACAGGAGAAATTACTATTAATGTTTTTGTGTTTTTACTAGCCCATGCTATAGAGCAAGAACAAAATTTTGTACTTCTATACCTCATGTTGTCAGCGAGTGTGTAAAGCCCAAATACTCCTAAATTACCTCCAAAACAATTCATTTTTTCCATTAACCAGATGCATTTTCCTATGACGTTTTTTCTTGTCTATGACCTAGAAACGGATCAAGCAAAGTTGTACATCTCCATTTGTTTCAGACGAGGAAATTGTTTCCGGTTTTAGGCAAAAATTACTCGTATCTGCTAAAAAAAACTTATTTTCACTGATCTTCACATCAGTATCAATACCTATGAGAATCAGTCGTTTTCACTGCGATGATAATTGAGGTTGTCAACGATGAAGAATCAATTCCGAGAACAGCATGAAATCATTACTGTCAAGTATCAACCACGTGAGTTCCATTGAAACAATACATAACACAAAAACCAATCAACTCACACGTGTCCGAAAGTACAGCTTAGAAGGGGCAAAAATCGCCTGTTCCCTTTCAGAATGAATGACACTTCCTTAGCATACAATATCTCTTTAATGTATTGGACGAATTAAAATAAATAATACGATCGAAATGAAATACATTTTTTCCAGTCCTATAAAACACTAATTATATTATTACGGTATTTGAAACAATTTTCTAGAAATGACAATGGTTTCTAACACCCTTAAAACTACTCGATTATGTCCTCAAAAAATAAGGATGAAGCAGGTCTCATGGTTTTCTAACACGTGAGCCTTTCCGTCCTCGATCGGTTTTCAAGTAATCCATCAGAAATTAGAAACAAATTTTTTCTATTCATATGTAAAACATCAACAGGAACTGTAGCTCAAACGAAAAACCCGTTTTAAGAAATGTCATACTGATAACATCATGATTACTTCAGCTATTCGGATCCTCAAAATGAGTTTTTCGGCAACCTCAGTCGCAGCTGAGAACACACACTCAGTTTTAGGACGTATTGCACTGTAAACGACATTAATATTGGGAACACTGGCGTCACTGAACAACATCAATTCTAAATAGGAAACATTTTGCTCTCTCATCCCAAGTTAAGCGATGAATTTGACTTAACTCCCTCACAGAACATGAGTTCAAAACTTGGTATAAGCTAAAATAGGGTTAGCTCAAATTGTAGTTCTAAAAATGAAGTCACTGAATTAGTTCTGCTATGAATATTCGCACCAATTAATCATTATGGAACGCGTCAGTCCAGACCAGACACGTTTCGTTGTGCGCTGTACTCCGCCTCACGGGGAAGAGAAGGAAAGGGCATCGAGTGAGGTAGTTTATCTATAGGCACAAAATGGGAGCGTGCAAAGGCACTTCTGACGGTTGATGTCATGTGATGAGGAGGAAATGAGCCATTAACAACGCTTATTACCATTGATTTGGGATATTATAATTAATGAGAACATAGAATTAAGTTTGTTCTATTCTCGGATTTCTGTGACTTGCGACAAAATTTGACAGAGCTTTTTAAGAGTCCTACTATTGATAGTGCACTGCAATTGTAAATTGTCCGGAATTTGATAAATTAAAATTAAAATTAAGTTTCAGGAAAAAAATTTTTTGTTGCCGAATGTTTGTCGTGAATCCCATCTGAACTGTTGTAATTCTCAACATCATAGTTTTCCCAATCTTGTGCATCGTACCAGACGCGACTGATATGCTTCCGACAACGCGGTTCAAAAAACATTGGAGACCCTTTTCACAGCGTAACTGATGACGATATTTTTGCGGTTTCCCCTCCGCAATTTTTTATGGAGAGAGGGAGCATGGATGCTCGCGCTAATCATCGCTGAGCAGCGCAGGCTCGACCGCAGCCAGCGTTGTGTTGTTGGGCTTCTCTTTGAAGCGCCCGACGACCGTGAGGAGCGGTTGCAGTTCGTTCGGCTAATGAACTTTATGAAATCATTAATGCATTCTTGGTAATCATGAGTTAATCAGGGAATGAAATCAGTGCGAGAACACCTTTGATTTTTGTTGGACATGTTGAAGAGGGGAATATAATGAGCTCAGCGAACGATGCAAAATGTGCGAGTTGCTACATTCACATGCTGTCACTCGAAGCCATTGACACTTTTCCCGTTCTTTTCTGTTTACTTTAATAAAGACAGAGCTCTTTCATAACGCATAATTACTTCTCTCTTCTTCATGTGGTGAAGCTTTCGTCAGAATAAATATTGATCAAAAATTTGAAATTTTTGAAACCTTTCTATTCACTGCGGGCAAATTTCAACTTTAAAAATTAGTCCCGTGGCTACGAGCTACAAGCAAATTTCAACACCTCAACAGCATTGCGACATTGGGAATTCAGTACCTGACAAGGCAAAAAAATTCACAGATCAGACTTTACGCCATATTTCATCGATTCCATGAGCTGTGCACATTAGGATAACAGTTACTATTTCACAAATTTCTGAACAGATATTTTTTCTAACTAGAAAGCGCGTGAATGCAGCAAAGATTACCTAAGAGCTGAGTGCCAAAGCTGGTCAGATCGACCAGTGTAACATCGCTTCCAGACTCGTGATGCACACTCACAACGCAGCCATCGCACCATAGCCCGAAACTTCCAGTTAAAAGCTTGGTAAACACAAGCGTAACGCAGGTCAAGAATTAGTGAGGGTGCAGTCGATCTTTCTCGGAGTTTGCTGACATGACTGAGCCTCGAACTCGGTTTGCTTACATACGTGTTTCAGTTATATTTCTTTCTCCGAATGAAAAATATATTGTTCTGGAGCATCAAATTGTTATCTTCGCCATTTTAAATTTATATCATTGAATTATTTTTGAATAGCAGTAGTCGTCAAAGCACAGTAATTTTTTAATTAATAGCAGAATCTATTAGCTTCTATTTCGCGCATAGCCTAAATATTTGTCGGAATTGTAACATATTATAAGTTTTGACAATCTTGGTATTCGGTCAAAACTGAGAGCTTACATAGTTTTTGATGTCATTATTTCGATCAGTGCCCTTGATTGTACTCCAGAAATTAATGATCTTCGAACTTTTGAAATTTTTTGCAAAAAAAACACCGATGACAAATGAATTTGTATTCATCAGTTATTGTACGAAATGAAGGTGCTGATGTATCTCACATCTACGAAGTCACATTACAGATAAACGTTAGAAATGAGGTGAAGATGAGCAACGTACTCAGTATCTTCGACTTGGGAACTAAAGCTTGGCTGTACTTCGCCTCAGCGAATACATTGTTAAATATTTATTGGAAAGCAACTGAAAATATTAGGGTTGCACGAGAATTATAGCGTTTTTTTTCATTCAGTCCTAGGGTTAAATAATTTTTTTACGTTGATGGGCATTTGCGGATTTTGTTTAGCTGAAGAAAGTCTATAGATACTTATCCAAGCACATATAAAATGGTTGTGAAAAAACAAAAATGTTGAAACCTTCTTCCTATGTTCTGCTACAGTGCGACCCACGGTATTAGTCCAACAATTTTTTTATTGATATTTCGTTGAAAATCCTCTGCCTTGCGAGAATTATGTTTTAATATGGCTACAATGTGTGCTTAGTTCATCGTGCAATATTTGCTTATCATCTGGAGAGGCTGGTTGCACAATTTTTGTTTGTTTAGCTTGTTTTTGTAATATACGGTGAACCACACTATTAATTCATATGTATAAAATTCAAAATGGGACTGGCTAAGGACCTAACAGATGAAGAAAAGCAAACCATCACAAAGGAAACTGCCAAGAAGACCTCTTGTGCCTCTATAGCTAGGATTCTAGGCCACCATGCTAAAACAATTCAACGTTTCTTGAGGGATCCTTCCGCTAGAAAGGAACAGTCTGATAAATGTGAATTAAAATCTCTAAACACTCAAGATATCAGAAAAACCAAGCGTGAAGTCTTTAAGAAGCCAGGAAGCACCAGCAAAGCAAAATTTTGAAAACTCTGGTCTGAATGAAGTCCCAAAGACTACCGCAACAAAATCTTGAGAACTTTCGAGGTGAAATCTCCAGAGAAAAAGCCTCCATTGACACAAAGGCACATGCTCCTGAGAGTTGAGTGAGCTAGGTCGTATATGAAATAGGATATGAAATGTGTTCTATTCACGGATTAGACCAGAGCGACCCTCGATGGCCCAGACGGATGGTCCAAAGGATGGGTTGGATTTGAGGGTAAGCTCCACCATCGTTTTCGCCATCATCAAGGCGGTTGTAGTGTTATGTCGTGGGCTGGGATCGTGAGTGATGAACCTGTAGGCCCATAAATAATAGGTACGTGAAGGAGTTAAAATTAATTCTGCGAATTATTGCGCCCTCCTCGATGAATGTCTTGTTCCTTGGCTTCACGACCAGACTTTGGATCGTCGCAAAAAGTTAGTTTTCATGTAAGACAATGCACCATTGCACTCAGCCAGGTCTACGAAAGAATATCTTGCTTCTCTTGGTTTAAAAAACCAGAGTTTGATGGTGTGGCCACCCAATTCTCCAGATTTTAACCCAATTGAGAATCTGTGGTCTATCATCAAGTTCAGAGTTTATTCAGATGTCAAGCAGTTTTCTTCCAAAGCAGAATAATTTTTGGGAGGCCATACAAGTCGCCGTTAGATCGATTGATGGTACTACTATTGAAAATTTTACCAATTCGGTTAATGAACGCATGTTGGACGTAATAAAATGTAATGGCTGTTACATTAAAAAATGAACTAATTTTTCCTGTTTTTTGCCTTGTTCACAGTTGCAATACGTTAAAACTACCTTATGAAGTATTATTCACTAATTTTCATCCTAATACGCGTATTCAACTAATTTGTTTTTGTTCATCATATATAACTAATTCTCATACCTCGGACTAATACCGTGGTTCAGAAAATAGAGCGTGGATTTGATGAAAGTGAGTTTCTAATGGTAACAAGCAAACAATTTCTAAAATAATAGGATTATGAACATTGTACTTGATGACTGTATGACATATTATGAAAATATCAAGGTATATTAACAGGAAAGGATAGTTATGAAGAAAAATCAAATTGGACTAATACCGTGGGTCGCACTGTACTCTGAGGCAGATCTAAAAGCAGCTTATGTTCCACAGTTCAGAAGTACTTCCGAATCTGACACTAAGAGTGACCTCCTGAGAATGGGTTAAAAAATTGAACGGACATTTTCATAATGATATGAAGCAGATGGGGCACCGCATAAAAAAGAAGAACTTTAGATACTCGAGTGAAGGAGAAGGTACAATGTGCATTTATGTAGGCGTGATGGATTACATTTCGCTATCGCTGGACTTGCAAAAGAAGCATGTCCTTGGTATTGTTGACATAGAAGCATTAATGAAACGAAAATTCGAAAGCGGCGAGGAAAATATTGCACCAACACATTAAGCCTTGGATAACACTCTAACGTCGAAAAATCACTATTGCATTTTACGCGTCAATATTTCATTTGTGAAGGAAATGCGATTGTAATATCATTCCAGAATACGTCTCACCTCAATTGTGTTTTTATATTATACTAGCTGCTCATTAATCAGCTCTTTAGGTATGAAGTTCGAACAGAATAACTCATGGGTTTAATAATTTCACAAATTGCTCATTCGTTTCACGCATGGTAGAGACAAAACAAACACTGAAATACATTCAACAAAAATACAGAAGTTTGAAAAGAAAACTATTTGAAAGAGTTTTTATGGGATTCTCATAATTTTCTGCATGTCTTGTACGATCCAGTTGAACCTGGTGCATACTTCGATGCACATTAAATTAACCTCTTACTTTTTCATGCATTTTTCATACCCACAATGATGTTGAAGGTTAAATCTTTATTCCTTGGACAAACTAAATTTAATCTTATTCTGATTTTTCCTAATAATTCATTCTTTTATTTTACTTAATATATGGCAGAAAATTATAATTGAGAAAATTTGTCCAATTCTAATTTCATCTACGAATACTTTCAAGAAAAAAGCAGATTTAAGATATATGTTCTGTTATGTCTGAAAAGTCTCTGCCCTTTTTTGCCTTTACTACTTCAAAACACGAATTTGATGTGAAGGAAGTAACACTTAAATTTATTGCAGAGAAATTAAAAATTTTCTCTTACAAAGATACTTGCTTGAAATGTGGTTGAGTATTTTTTCTCCTTTATCACAAGGCCCACATGATAAGTGATTAGGTTTGCTGGGCAATATAGCAAACACCTCGTGTTGATCGAATTTATTTTGCAGAGATGATGAAGCTTTCATATTGTGCTAATTAAATATTGTCACCGACTGTAATATTATGTTCGTCGACATGAACTTAGGTAAAACGTTAACAAATGAATAGACACCATGTGGTTCACGGTTATGAGTTCAGGTCATCAATAATTTGTTTTCGTTCGGAACTTTCAAAAAATAAAAACTTTGGTTGCGATGAGTAACCGCTTCGTACCTCGCTTCCTTATCTTGTAACACGATTGAACCATCAACTTTGAGGTTTTAGTTTTACCAAAAATATGCAACTAACGTAAAACTTTGTTATCCCCGAGTGGAAAGTCAAAAATAGGTTAACACATTTTTACTGATGAATAAAAATTTATAATTCTGCTACACAAATAATTAAAAGGAAAATTAGTTTCTTTTCTCGTATTTTTTGCGGACAATATAGCACCCTTGGGCAACGTGCTATCAATAGTTTTTTAAACATTTACTAATCTTCTGACGAGGGTCCATCATCGAAGTATATTTTCTTTGTTCTTCTATAGTGTGTATCTTAATCACAGAAAATAAGAAGAGTACTTCCTACCTTAAAAATGAAATATATTCCAGAATTTTCCATCTGCATCATTGGACTGTATTAAATCGCTGCATCATCAAACTCTCACGACAAACTTCATCGGGATGGCTATTGCAAAATGCTGGTTCTACACGCAAAATACTTCGCGTTTGATACTAACCCCATTATTTGAAGCCACAGCCTGTATCCTAGTTTTGACTCTCAAATAGTATCATGCAGAACTGTTGAAATTGATCATGTGGACACTATTTTGATAGCAATTAATTTGAAATCTCATGCTCTGTGTTGTAGTAGAGCTCGCTTCTTTTCAGATCAAATTCATAATAATGATATAATGTTATGGTGAATGACCTTCACACTTCTTAGCTTAGATCAGACTCACTGTGAAGATAGATTTAGCGCACAAAATTTCGAATTTCGAGCTATGCTAGTTTTATGAATATCCCAACACTGATAAATGCTATTTTGTTTGCCATGAATTTAGCAGTTCTTTAACAATGTGCACTATCGTAATATGAGTGAGTATATGATGTTATTTCCACATTTGTCACCAAGAAATTTTAATGGATCTTTGAACGTACATTGATGTAAATAAGCTTTCGGTGCGTGTGAAGTTTTGCGCAGGTTGAACAATAATAACACTGCAAAATTCATTTGTAGCACCGGTGTATCACATCATTGCACCACCTATCCCCCCTGCTTTACTCTGTTCATTGCAATCTCTGGAATTAGAATCATTCTATGTTCTGAGCTTAAAATTCGCTCCTTATAAAATATAAGCCGTTACTCTCCCTCATCATTTAATGGTTATTTACTGCTTTGTTTTTCCGCGTATTTTGTGTTATTTTTCATTGAAGGCCTAACATTTACATTTCTATTGCTTGAATGAGGATCTTATTTTATATTTTGCTTATTACAGATATCTCACTGAACAAGAATCATGGTTTAGAACGTAGTAAGATTTTTAAAAATTATATTTGTAATCTTCTTTTATCATTCTTTGTTTTGCAAGGTCAATATTCTTGCAACAAAAATAAGTACGTCATGAGCTGTTAATTCAGTTCTGAGTAATCACTGAGTGGTTGAATTCCAGCTCAAAAAGACTACTCAGGTACATTTCGTTATCTGAAAAGAAATAATTGACGAATGGAATTTCCAAACAGTTAAAACGCGGTCTCTCAAAACTGCCTCCAGATAATCACCAAAATCTACGAAAGTTGTTACTTGGCCAGAGGTTAGACTAACTTGCCTTGACATCTATATGAAACACAAAGTGGACTGGCAGAATTTGACTCATCGGCTAAACCTAGTGGGCTGAGGAAAACTTTTAATTTCTGAGCCATTTTCCATCAATGTATGATCCAAATTGATGATTTAATTAATTGGCTGTTCTGAACGATATTTACTCTTTCACTTGGTTTCAGGCGCTCTTGGCAAACCACACACTTCTTTTCCTATTCAAGGCACAACATTGTTTTTCTTTCGATGCAATTTGGTTTTGCGTTCGATGGTGAAGATTATCCTGGGTCAACCCATGATATTTTGCTCGTTATGTTCTCGAAGTGAATCTAGTTTTGACTTTCCAGTGACTCGTTAGTGCAGGAAGAACTTTCTTTCATGCCTAGAAATAATACTTCACAGATTTTGTGCACGTGCTGGTAATTCAGTTTGAACTATGTTTAACACACCAACATATTATTGCGCTACCTATAATTCGGTTGCACATCAATAGCGTCTTCACTCGCCTAGTTCAAGCGATAAACTGATCTAAATATTTAGACTGTGAGTCAACCTTTGTTTCCTCCTTCAATTATTGTTCCCCTCTCCAATCCCCTTCACACACACACGCACTTATTGTGTGTGAAGAAGTCCATGAAATGCTCTTAATGTTGAGGTTTAATACATGAAATAGTCAAAATCTATTACTTCTAGAAATTTTGAATCGTCAGATGCATTCAATGTCAAGAGAAATTTCAAAAGACTAACTGAGGAACTCCACCTAATAAATGTGCGATTATAGATAATTTATGATAAAATCATCCCGCAAAACTTTGGTTGACGAATTTGGAGGTTATGGTTGTGAACTTGAAATAACACTCTCCTTACTTTATTATGTTCTTTTCTCAGACTACAATGCAATCATCACACTAAAACTCATAATGTAGCACTTAGCACTTCCTGCCATGTAATCTTCACTACGCCAGAAAAGTTTTCTCCTACAAAAAATCTTAGCAGACTTTTATATAAGCCTCATCGATCAACATTTACGCTCATTGCGGATTGTAGCACTCAACTTCCGACAAACAATGAACGACTTGCCCATCCTTGCAGCTTAAAACTAACAGTGTACGGCACCACGCAGACAAAATTCTGTGATCATGAGAGGGGATAATTTACATGGCTTCAAGTGTCAGCACAAATGCAGCAGAAAAAATTGCTCATAAGTTCAAGAAAGTTATATTTTTCGCCAGTAGAGCGATGGATGAATCACAACCCCTGTTCATAAGATTTTGTATTTTTTTTTGTCATAACCGTCCAACGAAGCTTCTTTGAAGCCAAATTTACGAAAAAAGCAAATCAGACAATCTTGACCGCGTCCGTCTCAGGAGGGGGAGGAGAAACCTCTGTAGAGAGGTCTCATTGCCTTCACAGAAATGAGATCGATCTTGTTCATTGAAGTGGGTTGTCCCTTACATCTGACTTGAATATTAATCAAGCTGTTTATAGTACCTGATATCGAGAGTGTATGGTTTTGGATAAAGATTGTAAGAGCAAAAACAGAGGAAAGAAGTATTTGAAAACATCCGGGGCTAAACTTCCTGTAGTCACGCAAAGAAATAGTTTTGTGTTGAGCCCCGAAGACGATTCCGAACTCCGTAACCACTACAACGAACCAAGACTGCGGTGACTAGCTTCATCTCGTTCATAAGCAAAATGTATTTAGGTCGATGAACCGGGATTAATAAATACTTTTGAGGATACGACAATACAACCCATGAAAAATTCATTTACGAAAAACGACAATTTAAAACCAAAACTAGCAACCATGAACTTACAACCAAAATTTGGCCTTCTTTTTTTTCTTACATCTCATCAGCAGAAAGATCATTAGTTCTTCAGAAAGCAGAAAACATTACTTGCTTTCTATTAAAGCACGTAGACAGATATTGGAATAAAACAACCAGATTAGAGCCAAATGTGAAAACACACTTACCATATGATCAAAAAATCTCTCCAAAACTTCGGTAACGATTGCTCTATTTATTTACGATGGAGAAAAAAGATTCTCCTTGAATGAATAACTTTAGAATGAAAGCAACTCTAACGAATTCATTATTAATTTCGCCTAACATCGCTGAACTAATATGATTAGGAAGTTGTAAATGATGTCAAGAACAAACGGCGGAACAAGTCTCTCATGCAGTTCTTGCTTTGTTCTCTTCTCTTCTCATTTATTTTTTCTTTCAAATACAAACGAAATTATTCAAATTCAATATAATTTTGCACAAAGTAACACACATACTAATATAGGAAACGCTAGAAATCTTTCACAGTACAATGGTTCATTCGTTTTTTAGTATGGCATTGAAGTTGAGCTTGGTACAGCCATGATTTAAACTAATAGAGGATTCATCGTAGCACTCGCGAATATTATGTATCAAATTAGGTTGTACGATTCGACATAGCTTTAAAATGAAGGTAATAGCAAAGACTATTGATTCAAAAGACATTTTTGTTAAAAAACGAACGTTTCGACCCCTAAGGTCATCATCAGCGGATGTCAGAAAAAACACACGGAAAAATATACATTTATTAATTGAAGGAAAACTTCACAAAAAATATAACGGTAAAATGTTGAGCTGAAGCTATTTTTAAGGAGTGGGACGATTGCATATCACTTAGATCGGGTTTTAAGCGGCTAATGAAGAGGGATTCGATAATACGTTTATCAGTGACTGAATTAGCAGAACTTAAGACGGGAAAGTCTTGCTGCAGAACTGGAGATTTACAGTGATCTGAATGAATTCGTACAGCTGAGTGAGGTGGCTTGCTTAGCGGATTACCGGTTCTGAAACTCCTACCAATATACTCAAATACTCTACATCTTAGTGCGCGCGTGGTTGAACCAACGTACACAGACTCACACAGTGGGCAACAATATTTATACACAATAGAGGAGAGCATAGACATAGGCAGTTTATCCTTGAATGAAAACAGAGTACCGATTCTAAAATTGTTCACTAATATAATTTGGAGGTCAACACACATAAAATATTTCATTGTAAGAGAGCGTAGTTCCTTCTTCAGCTTCTCAGACTGAAAACCGAAGAACGGCATCGACACGTAAAGTTTCTTTTTCTCTAATGTCGGCGGCATCGTTGCAGAATAACATTTGGTTTCTATCAGTCGCCGAATACATCTAGTATTTAGTAAGTGAAGCGGATAGCCATTGTTCAAAAAAAATTGTTTAAGAAATTCAAGCTCATTATGCAGTGATAAATAATTGGAACTAATTTCAGTCAATATCGGGTTTAATGCGCTCACGGAAATTAGGAATTCTGTTCCGAAGAATCACTATAGGAACACATTTAAAAACGTTTTACACGAATGACATTCTGCTCGCTGATGAGTTATTTTCGAGATATAACAACAAGTACGTTCAGATAGGAATAACATTATATGGCCGGTTGCTTAGTCGCCGCATTGTTGGGTCACGCCCACTTTTCTGGGGGAGACGCCCACTTCTTGGCGCGAAATTAACAGCCTCGGTTTGGGTAAGTTCAGGTAAGCTATTTTAGGTTGATTTATGTTATTTTAGGCTAGTTTATTTAACTAACCTAACATAACCTACCCTACCCTCACCCATCGTTTCGTCAATACCGTATTACAGCATATTTACGTGTCCGTTCCTTCACTTTTATATACGACGTTCCTCTAACTTCAAAGTTGAATAATTCGAAAATTAGGCATCGGCGAGCAAAATGCTCTTTATGTAAAACGTTCTTTAATGTGTTCCTTTAGTGATTCTTGGGAACGGAATTCATAATTTCCGTGAGCGCATTAAACCCGATATTGACCCTAATTTCAAATGCCCTGAACAATAACGTCTTGATACTATTGATTTTAAACTGTAACGGACAAAACTAAAGAAACTTAAACCCATGCCAGTAAACGTATCTCTCCTATAAACAGAAGAGCAAAAGGTGTTATTTGTGTGCTGTACCAAGCAATCTAAAAAAGGTAATTTATTATTAGCTTCAGTTTCCATGGTGAACTTAATACTGGCATGTTTCGTATTAAGGTAGTCAAAAAATAAACTAGCATGTGTTGGTTCACGAAATAAAACGAAGGTGTCATCAACGTACCTGTGATAAAATCCTGGCTTAAAAGGAACAGGGCACTCTGAGAGCCAATTTTGTTCATGATATGACATAAAAGTATTCGCAAAATTAGGCCACAAGGGCAGCCCCATGCCTAACCCTTCCGTTTGCTTATAAAATTTACCATTGAAAAGAAAAAACGAATGCCGAATTGCAAGGCCCAACAAATTTTTGAAAACAGTTCGGCTCATATTATGTACGGTATTTTCTACATTAAACCAGTGCTGCAAACAAATGTCAATGGTTTCGGTCAATGGAATGTTGGTGAACAAATTTTCAACATCCAATGAAGCCATGTACAGCGTGTGGGCGTAGCGAACAGTTGAGATCTCTTTAGCAAATGAATATGAATTGAGTACACTGTATTCGTTGGAAGCCAATGGGTTCAAAATTGGCACAAAATATTTCGCAATTTATAAGAAGGAGTTTTATATGCTGGAAATATTGGTCTCAGTTGAAATTTTGTTGCAAAGTCGGCCTTATGCACCTTAGGTAGCCCGGACAGAATTGCAGGACCGGAACCACTGAAGTACAGATTATTATATACTGCATGAGAGATAACAGAAGAATAACACAGTTTCCTAAGGAAATTATTGATTTTATCCTCAATCCGTGGGACATACTTTTGAATAGGGTCGATAATTTCTTGAAATTTACTGCGATCGGATATAATTTTGAGCCATAGCTTTTGATACCGCGACTTGCATGTCCAGTAAGACAACCCCCCTACTCTTGTCTGCCCAGGTAGCAAAATTTATTGGCCTAATATTGAGCCAATATACAGTCTCAACATTGACTGGATATTCAAAATGAACATTGGGGCAATACCTTATTTGGAAAATTCGGTTGATATTGGAAAAATATATTGGCCCAATAACAAAATTGTCATCAATCCAATGTCAATTAATTATTGTGTCAACATTGACTTGATAATGAGGTGTTCCCTACAATAACATTGACTTAATACTCAATTCCTGATATCAGGTTGATATTTGGTAAGCCATATTGTCCCGATAATGATATCTTCACTAACCCAATATCAGCTAATTATTGTGTCACTATGGATTTGATTTTGAGGTGTTTCCTTAAGCAAAACTTTGGCTCAATAATTAATTTCTAATATCACATCATTATTCAGAAGTGTTCAATGATGAGAAATTTATATAATTCTGATAAACGTGTTATCTGATGTACATAACACACCTACAAAACTATGAACTAAACTGCATTCAAAATTTATCTAAAATCCATGATTCCATGATTACAAACCTCTTTGGCGTCGTAGAGTAGAAGTCCAAATTTTGTGTTGCACGTACCAGTGGTCGGGCAACCTGTACATGCAGTTTGATCCCTTATCACCTGAAAAAAAATCGTGTCCCCCCAAGATGTATCACTTTAGCTCAAAAATGCGCATAAGTGATGTATTTCAAATTAGTTAACTA
The DNA here is from genome assembly GCA_014220935.1 of Platorchestia sp. MABIK. NCBI lineage: Eukaryota > Metazoa > Arthropoda > Malacostraca > Amphipoda > Talitridae > Platorchestia > Platorchestia sp. MABIK. The sequence continues at coordinate 20,928 of JACJUY010004668.1, forward strand.
GCTATAATTATATTAATACGTACTGAAAAAATTACTGCCAGCGTGGCAAAAGTGGTAGTCGCTCGTTTTGTGGCGACACTAATTCGGTTCATTGCAAGCAAAAATATGAACGCGGCTACATACTTTACATTAAATTGTAAACATGTAGCTAATCCAGTTCCCAGTATTTCGTTCTTGAATGAAACTGCGTTCTTGCCATTATAAAAGAGCGTGGGACTGGTTTTGCTCACGACTAATAGTCAGTACGATACATCTTGATATTAATGAGGGTTTCAGGACAGCCCAAATCCTTCATTGTGGCACGAATGCTAATGTTCAAGAGCAGCCAATTTAGTTCTTATAACATCAAGTTCAAGCAATAAAAAACTGAGGTACATACTGGATTAAAAGTGACTGTATATACAGCTGAAATATATTGAAAAATTATGACTGCTTCAAGAATATTAGCGGGCTTGTTTTAAAATTTCTTAAGGTCACACTAAATCCAATGCGCGTGAAAATATATTTATTACTCATTTGAAAAAATATACGATTTCAATTACAATTTGAATTAAAACTATAACATTAAAATTTTAAAAATTACAAATACAGTTGTATAACAAACGAAATAAAAATACTGTCAGTGTAGCTTCAGATTAAATTCGAACAAAAAAATTTTGAATTGGTCTCCTTTAACAGGGGTTCAGGTTTAAATAATATTCTAGTTACGTATATGTATATATAAGTCCAGTACTTTTATGTCACCATTATTTTTAAATCACCAATATAACTGTTAATGTGTGGATACTCACATATTAGCCTAGCTTACACATTAGCCGAGTGCCTAACAGGCACTAAAATTAATGCTTACCAAAATACCGAAAGGGAAGATTAGATTATATGTTAGCTTAGGCAGCCCTAACCACACAGCGAAAACGTTCCAAAGGGAGGAATGTTGGCAATGTTGTGAGTCATTGAGTAGTGTTTCTGCTAGCTTGGCTGTACATCTTTCCTTCACACTAATGTGAAAGGCATAATAATTATTTTCCACTTATGTAGTATTTGCACAGTATTTTAATGAATAAACCGTTAATCAGCTGGTCTGGACAATAAAAAAGAAAAAAAAAGAAGTGATATTGAAAATCTAACCTAATAATGCCTGTTGTCTGTTTATTTATATCTCTGTTTGGTGTCCGCTAATTAAGAAACATGGGATGTCTGGGTTTGCGGTATCATGGATACCGAATTCCTCAGAATAACATTGAGAAATGGCCTTTACATGCATTGATTTGTTTGAATTGTGTCAGGATGTGTTCGTTTAGGATAGGTTTGGTTAGATTAGGATAAGATAGGCTAGCATAGGTTAGGTAATATTGACAGAATATTACACAGGTCCACATAGGAATTTCCACTGGTCCGAGGAATTTCCACGAGTCCTGCTACTACCTAACAAGACCCTTGGTTTATTCATTTTGAGTCCGCTTCTTCCATTTCTCTGTCATGCTGATGAAGATAGCCATAATGACCGTCTCTGTGAAACGAGTTTCACCAGTGCGCAATTACAACAAGATTTTTTATCACGGGTACTGGTAGATATTTTCATTAGTTGGAAAGTTTGTTCAAGAAAGGTATTGAATCCCGTCATTTTTGGCGGGCGGTGCACACTAGTATAAAGAATAATAGTTTAAAAAAAACCATTAAGATTAATTATCATCAACGATTAAGAATACATATGTACAATACGTAGAGCTATTTTGTCAAAAAATTTGTACGAATTGAAAAAACTTGTATCAATTAATTTGTGATGTAACGATACCATTTTTTTAGCCGATTCCGATACCGATACCCATTTTTTGGCCGATACCGATACTTGGAAATACCGATACTTTGTCCGATACTACCACCGATACCTTTACAATTATATTAAAGTAAAATCATTATAAGCCCTACATGGGTATTATAATAACATTATTTACTAATATATCTAATAATTTAACAATATTGACAAAAAAGTTTTCGATTAGGAATGATAAAACTGCTCTTGCTATGTTAACTATTTCGTTTGATTCGTTTCCCGCACAAAGTTTTTCGATGGCGTCATCTTTCCGCTTTATTTCGTATGATACCTATTTCAGCATGTATGAACAAACAAGCATTCACTGTTTAGCAATCTTTATTTGCCAACTGAGGATATTATCCGACTAAATTAATTCAAAATATTTTTCTCTATTCACAGGCGTAAACTAGTAATATAATGTAGCATTTAGTCACAGAAATAGCAGCGTGAACGCAAGTAGTATACGTATATACTAACACACACAGTGTGCAGAAGCAAACACGGCTCTTTTCGGTTTGGGGCCTATCGAATTTTAATATTTTCTTTTCGCCAAAGTATGTATTTTGGTGTGAAAAACACGAAAATGATAACCATTTTGTGGAAAAATTATCTATTAAGCCTTATATTTGCTTATATCCATTAATATTTTATGAAAATACTGCGGTTTTTCGGTACGTTTTCGCCACGCAAATTCACACAGATACAAGTCCATCATTTGTCGATGAGTGCCTCCTTGATGTTTTTTTTTCATTTTTAAACTATGAAAAACACTCTCAATCATTCGATTGTGTGCACCTGTTGCAGGGTCCACCAACTTTTCACTATGATTAACAGGGAGGTGTTTGAAATCATACCCTTGGTTATGTTAGGAACACATAGTGAATAATATCTTCACAAAATGGTCATCATTTTCGTGTTTTTCACACCAAAATACATACCTTGGCGAAAAGAAAACTTTAAAATTCAATAGGCCCCAAAACCTAAAAGATCTGCAAATACGCAACCAACTATAAGATTGTTCGTGAATTTTCCAAGCATCTTAAAATAGAAGAAAATTGCAGGATTCGTAATGTACGGCGATTTGCATGCTGAATTAAAATAAAATTTTCCGCTACTTCTAAATTAAATTTACAAAAACTTTAAAATTCGCCTTCAACTTTATTCATTTGGTTTGATTTTTGTTAGCCTGTCACATACGTTAGGAAATGAAAATTGGGACAAACTCTATAGATTTTAAGTGTATAAGTATAATAAATTTATGTCGCTACTGTGTTTTTACTGTGCTTAGCTATTCATGCTACATGGCCTTCACTCACTGACCGAACGTGACTCATCGGGAGTTAAAAGTATTAAATTCAGTTAACGGGCCTGATTAAACGCTGTAATTCAACAGTTAGCTAACTAATTTACAAGGTATGAATTGAATAGGCTCTTTGTTTGATTACTAGTGTGGACGGTCCGCCAAAAATGACGGGATTCAATACCTTTCTTGAACAAATTTTCCGAACATGGATGACTAACAAACACATTTTTCATAACAGTACCCGTGATAAAAAATATTATTGTACTTGCGCACTGGTGAAACTCGTATCACAGATACGGTCAGTATGGCTACATTTATGAGCGTGACAGATAAATGGAAGAAGCGGACTCCAAACAAATAAACCATGGGTATTTTTAGGGAGTAGCAGGACCCGTGGAAATTTTATGGACAATGTCATCGTTAAAGCTAGGTGGACCCGTGAAAAAATTCCGTCAACATTACTCAACCTTTCCTGTCCTGTCCTAACCTATCCTAACCGAAGCTATCCTGATGAAATATCAAACATATCAATGCATGCAAGGACCATCTTTCAATGTTACACTGAGATATTCGGTTTCCATGAAGCCGCACACTCAGACATCCTATGTCTCTTAAGAAGCGGACACCAAACAAATACATAAATAAATAGATAAATAAACACACAACGGGTATTATTAGGTTAAATACTTTTACTTTCACGATTTATGACTTTCATTTTCATGATAAAAAACGTATTATTGGAAAGTATCGGTGAAGTATCGGCCGAATTTTGCCGATACCGATACCAATACCGATACCGATACATCGGTACATCCCTACAATTAATGAAATATGAAAATTAAAGAAATGATATTGAAGTTCTCTCAAATAATGTAATAGTCAGGACTCACATATGTGCGTTGAGATCACACTGCATCACTCAAAAAGCTATCACATTTGTAGTTATTTACACACATTGTAAAATTGCAAAACTTTCAATGAAATACACATGAGAATGCTTCCAAGCAAATACTACATATGTTTTTGTCACCCTTGTAAAACTTTTGTCATGTTGAAAAATAAATTCGTTTCACAAATATTTTCCATGTCTTGATAAACGATATATATAACTTCATTTACAACATCAATAATTGGAAAAATCAATTCTTCAATGCTTCCCACACTTTCAATTGTACCAATCGTGTGAGGTCGCCATTGTCATCAATGCGTTCAGAACAAGGTTTGTCACGCTTCTTAACCATGCCCTTCACTGCACAGTAACTCGAATATGACGAATGCTGAATATAGACTTCTATGGACCATTAATTCATGAACAACTGAATCACAATGAGTTGTACCACAAATTATGTTTACTCTAAACGATATGGGAGTATGAGAGCCGTTTATCTACGCGTAGTTCGGGTAAATTTAAAGCGCAGGGAATGTTTTCTTTTCGAAAATATAGTTGTTGAAACCCTAATAAAACCAAAAAAAAAATGGTAACACGTTTGCTTCAGTTACTTAAATGAATTTAACATAACGTAAACTGCACTCTTGCTGTTGATAGATAAGCAATGAATGTCCTAACCATGAAGGGCACTGCATCTACTTCACGTCACGCAGCCACTAAATTCAAAACTAGCGCGAACCACTCCTGAGTCACGCTGCGGCCCGTGGCTGCGGCCGAGCTTAACATATCGCACACAAGACGTCCGACTTCAGGGCTGCATTAGCAATAAACCGATTGGTCGTTAAAATTACCCCTCTAAAATACAAATATTTGTGTTTTTGACATTTTTAAATTGCTTTTTTCACACAACTGCATTAGTTTCGGTACATAAAACTATACTTTCTGATTTTTTTCAGTCGATTGATGTCAATAATGTATTTTGTAATCAGACTTAACAACCACACACGCTACGTTCATCGTGCGGCCGTTCAACAAACAGGCAGTTTATCATCACTAGATCATTACGGTGTTATCGAGCATGAAATAGCTGAAAAATGCTTTGACTCTTTTCGAAACGAGTTTTGTGTCAAGTATGCGTAACTGTTCAATATATAGACATTCATTGCCATGGTAACAAATGACAAACGATTTTAGCATATTTTTTTAAAAAACTAGACCTTCGAAACTCATTGGACGACTGAAAAAACAAGAACTGTGAACCTGTGATTACAGTAATTCTGAATATACATATTATTGTAACGTATTCACATTTCTTGGTATCTGTCATATATATCTGCACTCATTAATGACTGAAATAACTATTCATTAACTTAATTGATACATTTCATACAAATTATTCAGTATTATTGGCGTGCGATAATAACACAATGTTTGGGCAATAATAATTTATATTATAACAAATTTTATTAAATTGCGAGACTTTTAATTATTGTGAGATAGTTTCCACTTATATGAATATCACAAATATACATACACTGTTAGTTAATCATTATAAATGAAACTATTTCCTACATTGTCTCAATAACAAGTTGATATCATAAATAAGTATATCTTTTTTCGATATTATCTTGTTATTAGCCTATTATTGTTATCCAAGATTCCAATATCAGGTCAATAAATAATTATCAACCCAATATTGGCCTAATAATTTCTTGCTACCTGGGTGGTCTTGTCACAGCCACATCCTTGTTCCTAGCCAACGTTTTCAGAAGAGTTATGTCATGCTTTCCAAATATTGCAGAAAATTTTTTATATGATTTAAAGTTGTGATAATACTTGAGAGACAGTGCTTCCAGCTCTTTAGCAAAATCAGCTAGGTTTGAGCATAGGTAATCCTTAAGGCTAATAGCAAGTTTTTCAAAAGCAAGAAAATATTTATAAAAGTTCAAGTTGTATCCAGGGAGAGAAAAATCAAGACCAAATGCTTGGAGGTACTTTAGCCTAGGCGATAAAGTAATTTAACTAAAATTGAAAATTACAGAATTCGGATCACTAGGCTCCAGATCATTATTAATTCCGAGATCTCGAAGCTTACGACGGTGAACGGATTTTGAACGAGCTGAGAACTCACGGAGGATCTGAGCTAGATTACGCTCTAATAAGAAGATCAGCATATCAGAAAAATGTTGCTCATAAGAAGTCATACAGCACTCCACCTCACTGGTCAGCCTAGCCACTGTTCGCTTCTTCGACCAATATTTGAGACCAATATTTGCAGCATATAAAACTCCTTCTTACAATATTGCGAAACATTTAGTGCCAATTTTGAACCCATTGGCTTCCAACGAATACAGTGTACTCAATTCATATTCATTTGCTAAAGAGATCTCAACTGTTCGCTACGCCGAAACGCTGTACATGGCTTCATTTGGTGATGAAAATTTATTCACCAACATTCCATTGACCGAAACCATTGACATTTGTTTGCAGCTCTTGTTTAATGTAGAAAATACCGTACATAATATGAACAGAACTGTTTTCAAAACTTTGTTGGACCTTGCAGTTCGGCGTTCATTTTTTCTTTTCAATGGTAAATTTTATAAGCAAACTGAAGGGTTAGGCATGGGGCTGCCCTTGGGGCCAACCTTTGCTTATATTTTTATGTCATGCCATGAACAAAATTGAGTCTCAGAGTGCCCTGTTCCTTTTAAGCCAGGATTTTATCGCAGGTTCGTTGATGACACCTTCGTTTTATTTCGTGAACCAACACATGCCAGTTTATTTCTTGACTACCTTAATACGAAAAATGTCAGTATTAAGTTCACCATGGAAACTGAAGCTAATAATAAATTACCTTTTTTAGATTGCTTAGTACAGCGCACAAATAAAACCTTTTGTTCTTCTTTTTATAGGAGGGATCCGTTTACTGGCATGGGTTTAAGTTTCTTTAGTTTATGTCCGTTACAGTTTAAAATCAAGAGTATCAAGACGTTATTGTTCCGGGCATTTGAAATTTGTTCCAATTATTTATCACTACATAATGAGCTTGAATTTCTTGAACATTTTTTTTTGAACAATGGCCATCCGCTTCACTTACTAAATAGATGTATTCGGCAACTGACAGAAACCAAATCTAATTCTACTACGATGCCGCCGACAGCAGAGAAAAATAATCTTTACTTGTCGATGCCGTTCTTTGGTTTTCAGTCCGAGAAGCTGAAGAAGGAACTACGCTCTCTTACAATGAAATATTTTATGTGTGTTGATCTCCAAATTATATTAGTGAACAATTTTAGAATCGGTACTCTGTTTTCATTCAAGGATAAACTGCCTATGTCTATGCTCTCATCTATTGTGTATAAATATTGTTGCCCACTGTGTGGGTCTGTGTAAGTTGGTTCAACCACGCGCGCACTAAGATGTAGAGTATTTGAGCACATTGGTAGGAGTTTCAGAACCGATAATCCACTGAGCAAGCCACCTCACTCAGCTATACGAATTCATTGAGATCAGTGTAAATCTCTAGTTCTGCAGCAAGACTTTTCTAAGTTCTGTTAACTCAGTCACTGATTTACGTATTATCGAATCCCTCTTCATTAGCCGCTTAAAACCCGATCTAAACGATATGCAATCTCCCACCCCTTGAACAGAGCTTCAGCTTAACATTTCACCGTTATAATTTTTGTGGAGTGTTTCTTCAATTCATAAATGTATATTTTTCCGTGTATTTTTTCAGACATCCGCTGATGATGACCTTATTGGTCGAAACGTTCGTTTTTTACCAAAAATGTCTTTTACATCAATAGTCTTTGCTATTACCTTCATTTTAAAGCTATGGCGAATCGTACAACCTAATTTATTAAATTATAGAGGATTCACTCCACAAATGACAAGGCAAAAGGGTAATCTCCATCTTAGAAATCAACACTCATACTACTGTTTCCTTCAAAAACCTAGGAAATCTGAAAATTGTCCTACCACGACCGATTTCTTCTCGGATGTTTCATGTTCAAAATACATACTTTGAGCCTCAGGATGTTTAGCTCACTGCAACAAATTTAATCTGAAACTGAGTGTCATGACAACGTTAGGAGAAGTAAAAATAAAGGTATTATTCACAATCGATTTTTTACATCAACCTAATTTTTATTTGCTTGCATCAACTTCTGCAGTTCACGACATAATGATATCTACGCTGCCTTAGCTTGCTCAATATTCAGAAGTAAGAATGAAATGTACATTTTCTCAAATTGCCAGCCAAATTATGACCAAAAAAATTGTTAAATAAGGATAACACCGAATCAAGAGTTAACCAAAATGGCGTCTTCCAAACTCTATTGCACGCTTTGAACAATGGAATACATACAACTCGAGTTATGAAGCTACCAATAAATAGGTACGAGTACGTGTCTGTTTATATAAATATTTCCACACGTTCTAGCCTCTTTGTCAGAGCATTTATGATTCAACCCTATAACGCCCCGTTCGGCTTTACGGTATTCTTTCGAAAATAGCCTTCATGAACTGTATTTCTTGTTAAATTTTTTCCGTTCTGTAATGTGTTCTATGAAGACCTCTGTCAAGTGACAGTTCATTTCTCATTCTTATATCAGAGACTACAGGGTGATCAAACATGAGTGACAATTTTGAATTGTACGAAATCTGATGAACTACACAAAAAACTAACATCACCAACGTTTTGCGAGCTCTCCACATAAGGAGGTTCTATTATTCAGTAGATATGATACCGGATGCTTGGAATATGTTGCTGTCTTTGTGTCATTTAACACACCTCGACATTGAAAATGTCTGCCCCTGCACACCAGAAGTTCAGCTTCAGGAAATATTCTCCCATCTCTGCGAAGAAGTTCATCATTCTAAAGTATGGAAAAGTCAAGTAAACTGCGGCAGTAAAGAGGGTTTTTGGAACAAAGCTCAACCTGAAAAATCCTCGTAAGGTTCCAAACCAGAAGGCGTTTCAACGAGCCATCGAAAAATCTACGGAATAATAAAACCACCCTTTGTGGAGAGGCAGAAAAACGTTCGTGATGTTTGTTTTTTTTTGTTTAGTTCACCAGATTTTGTACTATTCAAAATTGTCACTCATGTTGGATCACCCTGTACCAGATGCCAGCGCCAATTTAACAATAAAGACTGTAATAACTATAGTATGAGTACGAGAATGCTGATGTTTAAGGGTTAAACTGCCCTAGTATAGTCTCCCAACTTGGTGGCTGATATCACAGATGCAAGGCGAAAAACTTTAAATTGTTTTTTCATTCTTTTCTGAATTTGATAGTTACAGACCTTTGGAGAGCATTTGGGTACATTCCACGGAAATCAGTGAAATATCACAACTCAACCGTAAAAAACCATTGACCAAAACCTTTTTAGCAGCAGTGATGGATGCACTTGAGGGCACAAGAAGCAGAGAAACATACCGAGTGCGTCGTGAGGGTGGCGATCATCGATCGACCTGCAGTCAAGAAGTTTATGGGGCGTAATTTCTTTGGCTCTTCCAAAGAACTCTTCTTTATCATAGAAGTTTCCCCTGCAAATTGACCCAAGGCTCAGAATAGAGTGTACCGGACGAAAAACTTCGTATAAACAATAAAAACATTTACAGTATTTTCTCTTTGAAGAACTCAGTAGATATTATGGAACTTGGAATAAGTTTACCAAAATAGGCTGCTAGTTTTTGAAAAATCATGTTCACATAATCATTTCTTGATGATAAATTACGGTAGTATACATAGAGGTATTGTACTTCGGAAGTAACCGCTCATTTTAGAACAATTTTTCTATGGAGCAAAAAACACAATGGATTAAAAAACAAACATTAACGACAAAAGTGTCCGAGACCTGGCATATTACTGACAAAAAATTCTCAACTAAAAAAGAAATCTTCCGGAATTAAATAGCACACACTAGCTATATTGTAGTTTATTATTTCACAATGAGAATAACAATTCCTTAGGCTGGCATGAATCTGTTCGCCATTTTCAGAAGATCATCTCTTCACATGCCAATGGAAAATTTTTCTAGTTCATTGATTTGATGTGATTCTTAAATTTTGGGTTTTGAGCTAGGTGAGCATGAATAGGTTATTTTTGGAATATACCGGTGTACATAATATTTGTTCAAGATCCATCTGATATATACGGTAAAATAAAGAAATGAATTAAGAATCAAGAAACGTCAAAGTTCTATAATTACGATGTGCATGCTTTGCGTCCTTTCCTTCACGTATAGCTCTCTGATAGGAGAACCTACATTTTTGACACAATAATTATTGATATGTAGGTATACGAGAGACTTTCGTATACACAGAAATATAGCATACATAGTCGAATAATCGAACAAACTGTATTTTATTAGCTCATGTAATGCAGAAAGTATTCTAAGAATAAAATTTTAGGAATATGTATCTTTCTACTGATTTGTTAGATACATTAACACTGAATGAAAGTGAAAATTGATTTTTCATATGTATGAATGTGTAAATAAATTTGAGTTCTTTGCCAAATTGATTTCCTTTCTTTCCGAACTAATCGGGATGCGTCAAGCCAAGAAGCATCAATGCTGTATAAGCATAAACACGGACTGACTAACTGAGTTTCCAGCATTTACTCGTCGCATTATGAGTTAGAGGCTCACTCACTGCGCTACTCAATGGGGAAAAAACATGATTCATTTCAAACCTGTCATCTGGATGACAGAAGTTATATAATTTACTCTGTTCCGTTACATTTTTGGTCATTCGTTTGTTGAAAAATGATCTGTATGTTACGAGTAAGATTCAATGTAATTGGGTCAAAATTCGTTCCCTCCGCAAAATTTGACGAAACATTTGGACAAATGGTAAATGTAGTCCATTTGTACTGAGTTCAGTGTCCCTAGATGCTATGCAGTGTCTTGAAATATCTCGATTTGCATTTTCTTTGACCACATGCTTAAGCTGGGTAACTTAAGGAAAACTACCGAAGTTAGAAATACGTCAACTGTACGTATCAGTAACATGCCGAAGTTAAAGCAGGTATTTTCAACTTCAACACCATCAACTGTTTCAAAAGCTGAATACTTAGCTGAGTTTGCATCAAATGCAAGGAAATAAACGAACGATTTCAATGCGCTCATTTTTCAGTGAACTTGTCGAAGCTGGAACTCAAATAGCCCGTTAATCTGAAATGAAATATTCACAATCTTTGGGTGTTATTTATAATAGTCCACCCCTTTATTTGAAATAAAAAGAAGGCGAAATGAAAGAAAGGCCGCAAGAAAAAAAATCAGTCTCTCGGGAGTTGATGAGGCCGAGTGAACACGGCCCGTCGAAAATGTATAATAATGTTCGGCAAATCACATGACACACGTTCCTATTTCCTAAGAATTCACGTGATAGTCATTCCTACTCGAACCTGGTGGATTAATACACTGGAAATGGTGGAGTTGATGAAGCTTGTTTCACAGATACGATCATCACACACTTTCAGCTGGCTTCGGACAGACAGTCAGGCAGACAGACACCCCTCTTATTACTGTATAGATTTCTGAAAAGCTATAATTATTGATTTAAATCAATAGGCTTACAAATTCTTGGTAGAAGAACTACAAACACTTTCTCTTGTGCAGTGTTTCATTCCATATACCACAGAAAGCTCAATGTACTGCGACCTACGTCTTCAGGTTACAGTGAATGCAGTTAAAATGATGTGAAAAAATACGCGCTGCCGAGCGCCTGAGAAGCCATTAGCCCTACCCTCACATCAACTATTAGAGGGATGTCAATGAAGAGGCATACTTTATCTAAAGTTTGCCATTGTTTTGGTCTTTAATGGTATAATTATCGCTATTATGAGAAGGGGAAGTTCACCACCGTAAACCTGGTATGGCGTTTCATCAGTGGAGATATAACGTTCATCACGTCTTTTATTTCATACTGAAGTGTGCTACGAGGAAGCGAAATTTTAGCTTCTCGTTAGTATAGTCCGCTACTTGCAGAAATAAGGCGGAGTAAACTCAATGGAACAAGAAGGCAAAATGATAGTAAAAAACGAAAGACGATGACACTCGTGCGGGAGGTCGGTTGCACAGTGCGACGACCTCTCCTTTAGAGAGAAAGAAAAATAAATCATGAAGAATCAAGTTAAAACAAATTTAGAATTTGAATATCCAACACTCTCGTGCAGCAGATTTCGTTTTTTTTACGTCGGTTTGCAAGGGTGTCAAAATAATGATTATTAAGTGACTGTGAGAAAATATGCTTACCGTCATGAGGTAATTTTGTTGTATGTATCAACTTTACTCACTACAATTTAAAAAGCTGGTGATTGCGTAGTGTTATCGAACCCTCATCGTTTCTCTGTTGGCCCTACGGTTCAGTGAGCTGCTTGATCTCGGTTAGAGAAGATTTTCTACACATTAGTTAAGCATTTTGTTCTTCTACTTTATTTTTTGACGTATTATAGGTAACGTGCTAATGATCAGAATGAGTTGCACCAAACATGTGTAAGAAAAGACTCGCATATTCACTATGCTATTACAGGGACTGCAAGTTTGCATGAGGTGACAAAAATTCACGTGCCTCGGAGGGTTAGTTACTTTCAACATGAAAAAGAAGCCACCGCCATCAAACTCAAACCTCGTCACCATTAATATAAAAAACTGGGGCTTTGAAAAACACTTCTTTCTAAGATGAAAGGAATCTAAAAGACGAAGTGATATAGCCAGCTATAATACCAGTGAGTATTAAAAACGCCGAACTCTCTTTTGAAACGTCACTGTGACATCAGACCATCATGTGTTGCAATCAAAAAAATAATTCCACTCAGGTTTACTGTCGTCTACAGCCCTCAATGGTCACGAAAGGCAGCGTAAGTTTTAAGCGTTCTGCTATTTCGTTCTGTCAATCATGCCAGGATAAACTAAGACGTAAACAAGCCGCGTGAGGCTGGTTTTGCGTATATATGACATAGGGTCGAGAAATGAGCCCGTTCCAACCGAATTCGAAAAGGCATGTTGCTTTTGGTGTACAGCAAACTTTGGTCAGTAGGAGTGATGAGCGTGTGCCCAGTTTATCTCGAATAGTAATAGAGGTATTTAAACACTAAATGCGTTCACTTATATGCTCTTCTTTGTACTTTGTATAAAAGCAAACATTAAATAGAGATAAGATTCGACATACTTCTGCATGAATCAGTAAAAAATACGAAAATCAAGAATAACTACTTGAAATGGTATGTATCATGACAGCCGTATGATGAGATTTCTGGTATCGAAGAAAACCTCTGGAAAAACTGTGTAGCGATGATTACCCATAACAAGTTCTGAACTGGAATACCATTCAAAAATACGCCTTTTTATCAAGCGCTTGAAAGGGAACTTATTTTCCACGCGTTCAGTTATTGTTACCTTCTTCCAAGGATGAGTTCTGTCAAACCTAGGGATCAACACTGTCAAATAAAATAAGAAGCTGTATAAGTTGTCGTTCAAGTATTTCTATTGAGAAATGAGTATTTAACGGGGATGCATTTTCTGATATCCTTGATAAAATTTTGGGCAAGGTATAGATATCTGAGAATGCAGGCAGGGTACACTAACTACTGCTGTTTAATCTGCAAGAGAGATAGTAGAGATAGAAAGGACCACCCCATAAAAAAGATGGGCCAATTAGAAACAGAGTGTAGCCAAGAAATAAAAATGTCTGTCGTGTGCCTTTCTTCGCCTGTGATAAAGTTACGATGCCACTGCTTCACATCAAGCTCGGGCTCGTGAAAAATTTCCTGAATGGATTAGACAACGACTATATTGCTTTTCGGTACCTGTGCGACAATATTCCAGAGGTGAGTTATGCAAAAGTGAAAAAAGGTGTGCTTATAGATCAAAACATAAGGAAAGTAATTGCTGACACACACTTCCAAGGCTCACCGAATGATACTGTTAGAATAATCGTGCGAGTGGCATTTAATCAGCTGTAGCCAATTTCCACATAAATTATAAGTCTGATAACAACGTTAATATTATGAAGAAGTGCATCTGCACGTGCAAGCAATTGAGTGTCAACATGTCAGTCAAAATTCGTCTCATCGACTCACATCCTGACTTCATCCCCGAGCACCTACATAGGTTCAGTATTCAGTATTTGAGATTTAAGAAATCATCGACAGAAAAATGAAGGAGCCCAGATTCGATGAGCAGCAGCACTGGCTATGACCAAAATCATCTAATTTCGAAAACTAATGATGAGAAAGAAAATTCTGACGAACGCACATTTGTGGTTGTTCGTACCACGCTACTTTAGTGTAGAATGTAGAGTGGCATGTATACTGGAAATTCATCATCACAAATCACCTTATCTAACCTTACGTTGTAGGATGTCAATTTAAGGGTATTTTAAATTATTTTGTGGCATAAGTATATATGATCAGACGAAAATAACAGGTCTTTGGGCTGACGGATTGAACTAAAGTTGGGCACTCGAAATATAGCTCTATTTGCCAAGAAAAAACAAAATCCGCCACAGTATTTGCACAACTGAGCGTCGTGCATAAAATGAAAACTCAAGGCATGAGACAAATCTTTTGTCACCAAACCGGCACGCAACTGTATGTCATGGAGGTGTTTTGATACACTTTTGTATCACTCGACGCACGTATCGTAATTCTACGGTACCAAAAACCAACATTTAATTTACGTTTAGAATCGGCTGACTTGCATGTAAACTTGGATTAATAACGAATGTACAAGGACCCTATCAATAAGGTTAAGTTGCAGTAAAGGGACTAGTCTAACTAATAAATTTTGTGTAAAATCCACACAACAAATTTCAACTGTAAAAAGTTTATGTTAATGATAAATCTATCCAAATGATTTTAAACAATTTAATATTCCTGGAAAGAAACCAATCAAAATTCTATTCTACATTTAATTCACGTCACTTAAATCACATAATTGAAAATCATTTCAAACAGTTCATAATATCAAATTAATGTATCCAAATTGCTGTGAAAGTTGGAATGTCCATTCACTAATCAAATGTAGAAAGCAATGACACTTTAAATTAAGTTTTATTCCAGTTGATACAGAATAATCTAATATTCAAGTTTAATTTGCAGTACTTCAAATTATTATTGTTCATCTTGATTGAGAAGGACATCCTAATCCTTGTACTAAATTGAGTATGGAATCATGTTAATAAAGTCTGCTATACACTTTTCTTTAGGTATCAGTAAATATTTAATGTTGAACATACTGAAAATTACATGCAGTAAATGTGAAAATGCTGAGATTATGTTCTGAGTTATTATACACAATAGTTAGCTTCATCCATTACGTTTCGAAGTGTGTAGGTATCAAAATAACCACATATTAAACCTTTCAGAATAATGTGTAATATTTCGCATACAAAACTAGTAATACATTTAATAAATTATGATTTAAATTTTACGGAAACACTTTATGATGAGCAATAGGAGTATGCTTGCTGATAGCTAAATTATGTTGTGAAATTATTTGAGTTAAAACAGTCACCAGAATCCTCACTATTACTATCAAACAGCTTTCATCACACAAATGAAATATTCAGTAACAATATTCTAGCCCAAAATTTAACATAACTTTCATTACAGGAGCTATTACAAAAAATTTTCATCAGAAAATTATCCATCGTTTTAAAGTCTTATTGTAGCTTGGGTAACGGTTTTGTGCTCTATTTTAAAATCCATCTTCAAACTTGAACCAACAGCCTTGCAGTTCTACACACAGATGTGGCTCTAGCTCCACACCTGAAAACCTCTTCCTGTAGGTTTAAATTAAGTGTTCTTTATTTAACGATTGAGAAAAAAATTCAACCCAAGATGCGCAGGCTCTGAACTATTTTTCAAAACATCTGGGGCGACACAGTTTATAATTATTTACCGCAGTCTTTCATTACTCATGGAAAAACTTTTTCAGTAACTTTGAGCTGCATTGGATATATTAAATGATTATAAAGGAGTTTTGAGCGTTGATTTCATATATGAAATTAGTTTTCTCCACGAGCTTCAGTTTGGATGCAATTAGAGGTTAATGAAAGTGTACAAAAATACACTTGCGTAAACCATGCAGAAGCATTTTCACATTGATTTAAATAGATAGCTTCTCATATTTTGATCGTTCTTCGTTTGTTTAAGTTCAAACATGGCTTCCAAAGAGATACATCATTGCAGAAATAAGTCTGATGCCTTTTACTACAAATGTGGACGCTACATACTCAATCGTCAGAGACGTAACATATCCTCGTTCGTCAAGCGTGCCTACAAAGAATATTTAGAAGTTCATCTCAGTAATCACGACAAGCAATGGGCCCCTCCATTACTGTGAGGAAATGCTTCGAGACTGGATGAAAGGAAAACGCAAAGGTCTGGCTTTTGGAGTTCCAATGATTTGGCGCGAACCCACCAACCATGTGACTGACTGTTGTTGCTGCGTGGTAAACACAACGGGTGTTGGGAGGAAAAATCGACACACGATTACGCATCCTCAGCTATTCGTCCTACTCCGCGCTTTGAAGTTCCTGTTCTAGTTTTCAAAGGTTTGGCTTCATTGAACGATAAAGACATTGGACATGATACAAGCGAACAAGACAGTTGTGAGAGTGAATTGTCAGAAAAGTGTTCACAATCGGAGAGCTGTTCTTCAGACACTGAACCTTTCCCCGTCCGCAAGCCTCTTTCCCAGGCTGAACTGAATGATTTAGTGCGCGATTTTGGTCTTTCAAAGAGAGCAGCACGAAAACTCTTATCAATTATTGTTCAGAAAAATACCTAGCATCGTAAGAGAAATATCGTTGTCTGGAGGAAAATCAGCAATCAAACAACTCTTTCTGCGTTTTGCTAATTATTAGCAAAATTATAAAAAAATCTTGTTTGAAAAAACATGCCTCTTCTCAGAGCAAAATTTGTTTCCCTGCTACAGACAATGTGGCTTCCAATCGTAAAAAGTCGGCAGCACTAGCAATTGGGAATCATCTGTTACCTCTGTGCCCAAATATCAACAAAGGAAATTAAATTTCACCTTAATTGCTCTACTCCTCTAGAGCATTTTTGCAATATTGATAATAACGTAGTTACGCAAAAAAATTGAATGTTATCATATGAATCTTTAACTAAACAGCGATTGAAGCAACTGACCCTGTCGGAATTTTTTGTGGGATCAATGACAATCTGATTTAATAGGTAATTTTCGTTTTTTTCTTACTAGAGCGTCGATATATCATTGGAATTTTCTTCAGCAAAGTCTCACTATTCTCTAAAAATCATCGTCTACAACCGTTATTTACCGATCATTTTTAAACATTTCATCAGTTTCTGTCTAACATTTTAAATAATTATTGCACGTTTCTTTGTAACTTCATCGTCGAAACGATGTAAAGAACGACTACAAAAAGCGGTTGATTTAGATGTGTTAATCATCGAAGCTGCTATTCATTGTCTAAATCGTCATCAAAATTAGTTCTTTTCTAAGATAAGAGGAACACGTTAGCCGAGGCTTGTGTATTTTTTTAGGTTCGTACAATTTCTTCTATAAATTATCCATTGTTCCTCGTAACAATGAGCCATACGTGTTGATTTTAAACTTGGTAATATCAAATTTCAAAAGCCTACCTTAAATTTAAATTTGATAAAACTAGGCAATCAGTCCATTAATTTGAGCTACAAGCCAGCACATCGATTTCAACTAAGAAGTGATCTTTCATTGCAATTTTGAGAACTCAAGTTCTTTTTTTACCTCAATACCTTGACTTCAAAAAATTACGTTTCTCAAACTTAGAACGCAATATATTTTCCTGCAATTAACCGAACACTAACTCCAAACAATACCAACAAGATGTAATGAAAATTATTATTCACTATACGGAATAAATAAGAAAGTGGTCAGTCATTAATAATGGAATTGAAGTCAAGCTCGCGTGTGACCTATATGCCACCATTATAATGAATTATGAAAATCTGAGGAAAAAATACTTATCGCATTGAAACATTTGCAGGGTAAGTTATTAATTATCATTAATATTAATTCAGGGCTTTTTAGATGGCTGAATCAGTCGCAAACATCCAATTAATCAGAAATTTTAAAAATGGATAAACCAAAAATTTAAGATGACGAGGAAACAACTAAACGAAGTGCGTAGAAACCAATCGAAAAGATGAAGAGACCGCCGGAATAAGCGCAGGAGACGCGATCAGCTAAAAATGAAATTATGGCAAAATGAAAGACTTCACGAGTAAATATATGTTGCATGAGTTCTGTAATGTTATAAAGTTTTGCATCAGAGAAAAATGGAAAAGTATTCCCATGCCAGACAAATTAGACGTGGCAAATTTGTGAAGATGATCGTAGCCGCCTCAGAGTGCAGAGACGCCGTCGTTCATAGTCACTCGAGACGTTCATGCGCACGTCCGCACTCCTGAGCTTGGGCCTCTTGGCCGGGGTAAGCTCCTAGCCATTGACGCACCGGCTGCGGTAGCAGTGGCTGAAAAGTTCAAAAAACGGTTGAAGTAAATTTTCTATCGATATGAATTGATTCACCTGACAAAATACAGCTTAATAATTAGAGGGTAATATGCAGTTTCCTAACCCACACAACACAGAATTTTTGAATACTCAAGTTAGAGGCGTGATTATCATCGCAGGGTTGCCAAACTGGATTTTCCTAGCCAAGTTTCTAACAAGGAACTGAACTAGGAACTAGGCCATTCTGCCTTAAAGACATCTACGCCGCTATGAGGTGAAATTATCACTTAATTCACTCTGCCACTTTTAACTTCTGATTTGTGGGTTAGGACACTCTGCATATTTGCCTTCAAATTTAGCTTAATTTTTGTGGCAACAATTCTGCTCCGTTTCCGTGAAATGAATTTGCTCAACTTTAAAAGAGTGTCTGATGTTTCGGCCTCTAAAAGTATCTTCACCATTCTGAGAAGGGGAAAATTGAGTGAGGCTACAGTGTCACTTAAACAGTAACAGCTCATTCTAAAATTGATGTTATAGCATGCATGATTAGTAAGCATTACATAAATAAGCAACTTCAGTGTCGCAATTGCCACGTTTGGTAACGAAATTGCTTCAAAAAATTAAATGATAGCTACTCAACAGCCACTTCACACAAAAAAAGAGGCCGCAGTCAATGTCTCAAAGGCACAGATTGATGAACTAATATGCATGAATGTCCATTTTGACAATTATTATATAGCAAAATGAAAAGAAGAACTAATATAAAAGGGAACATTCTTTTAATGCAAATGTTTCGGAATCTCTGATTCCATCATCAGTGCTGTAAAACAAAATAAAAGACGATAATAAGCAAATTGCGATAGAGCCATAAGAAACTAACATCACTATATCTTTATCAAAAATAGCTATGCCCAACCAAAAAAAAAACTTATCCTAAACATTCAAAGCCATACGTACACATGCACTTAAATTCTAGTAATCAAACCAACACACAATAACATCTACACAGAGTAACAGAACTACACACACACACACACACACATTCGAACACACATCTATTTAAACAGTTGGGGCAATTTTTAATTTCATCGCACTCTGATCACTATTTAAGGGGATCTACTCCCCTGTATTTTACCTAATTTCCCCAATTTTTCAAATTTCACTGTTCACGTTTCTAATGCATCTAGAGGAACGAAAATGAATACAGATATGTAAAACTGAATTCTTAACAAATTTTTTTTCATTGAAAATTTTTGATTTTTGCAATAGAAAAAAGTTATTGTGCGAACTTAAGAAAAAATACATCTACTTGCGCAAAACTTTTCCCACTCTACATTTTTTAACGTAGAAGTGCGATTGTGACCTTATTCGACTCGGAAGGACTCGTAACAAAGGATTTTTTTAAATTTGGAATTAGAAAAAAAATTATTGTTACATTTGTCCAAAAATTTCGTCCCCGGGTATATCCTAATTTTTTTCTCTATTCTCAGCTGACACATTGATATTGCAACTAGGTAGACGAAAATGAAACAAAGAAATGTAAAATTGAATTCTGAACACATTTGCTTCTATGAAAATTTTCGATTTTCGCAATAGAAAATTGCAATAATATATTGTTGGACATTGTTACAATAACAGCCGGTTCTCTGGAGGATACCAGAATGTTGGCTGTGACGAATAAATTGCTGGAGTGTGGTACTTCCAACATAGGACTGCAGGCAACAATCACATTTATACATGTATACACAACCACTTCTCAGGCACTCTTCCAAACGCTCTTTCCTATTAAAAAATGAGACTATTTTGAAACAATTCCGTAAAATGGTAGCACATCAATGAAAGTAAAATGAGAGTGTATCAGGGATAAAGGCCTCTTTCTCATCTCCTTGTTCAGATAGCCCAAGAAAGGAAGCTCGAAGAAAAGTTTCTGCTTTGGTACGGTCAGAATTATTGTAGAAGGAGGGGAAAGTTTTTTGTCTAAAGACTTTTTAGTAAGATTGTTGACAAAAGATACAGGGTATTTATTTTGTGCAAGTAACTTTGTGAGATGTTTCACTTCGTCCTGAAATATTTTATACGAACTTGAGATACGATATGCTCTATGCAATATTGTAGAGACACTTGTTATGATATAACCCTTGTAAATGCAACTGAAAAAATTGGTTCATAATCCCGTAAATGTAGGCTTTCTATAAACAGAGGTGCATGGTGAATTTTGCATTGGTTTTCTTTACGAGCACGTCGGAAAATGGTAATTGATCATTCTGTTCAGTTTCTATTGTGAAATTTATGTTTGCGTGACATTCATTTATGTAGTTAAAAATTTTTGGGTCTCTTCCTGTGAACGAAACAAAACGAACGTATCGTCTAAGTACCTGCGGAAGAAAATGGGTTTAATCAAATCGACGGGGCATGTGCTTAGATGTTGCATTTCTAAATTACTTAAAAAAGAATTTGCAACAAGGGGGAGAGGCTGAATCCCATAGCCAAACCGTCAGTTTGCTTGTAAATCCTAACATTGAAAAAAAATGTGTTTTTTAAAGCTATATCTAGTAATTTTTTGAACTGAAGTTTATTGTAGTTCCAGAAGCTTGCAGAGTTTTTGAATATTCGATCTAGAAAAATATCAATGGTTTCGTTTAATGGGACATTGGTATAATTAGTTTATGTCAAAACTACACATAAATAAATTGCTCAAGTTAGTCACAGTAGAAAGATCCGCTATAAATTGTTGAGAATTGTTGAGACTTGGAACTACAATAAACTTCAATTAAAAAATTACTCGATATGCTTTAAAAGACACATTTTTATTTTCAATGGTAGGATTTACAAACAAACTGACGGCTTGGCTATGAAATCGAGCCTCTCCCCCTTGTTGCAAATTATTTTGTAAGTAATTTAGAAATGCAGTTTCTAAGCACATGCCAATTTATTTAAAGTAATTCATTCGTCGTAGCCAACACTCTGGTATCTCCCATAGAACCGGCCGTCCATACTCATCTCCCTCCCAGTCAGCTATCAGAGATCATTGCCATAATTCAAACCACGGTTTCCAATTTCTCCACGCTTTGTAGAACTACAGATGAATTTGGCCTTAGAATTTTGGAATCCTTCTTCATTTTTACCCATAGACTTCAGTTAAATGAGGATCATAGTACGATGAGATTATATGTTGCCCCAACTGTGTAAATAGGAGTGTGTTCGAATATGTGTATGTGTGTGTGTATGTAGATGTTATTGTGTGTTGGTTTGATTGCTAGAATTTAGGTGTATGAGATTATATGTTGCCCCAACTGTGTAAATAGGAGTGTTTTCGAATATGTGTATGTGTGTGTGTATGTAGATGTTATTGTGTGTTGGTTTGATTGCTAGAATTTAGGTGTATGTCTCGGTTTTTTATTCTATGTTTGGCTTCGAATGTTTGAGAAATTTATTTTTTATTTTTTAGTGGTTAGGCGTAGCTATTTTTCGATGTAGGTATAGTGATATTAGTTTCTTATAGCTTTTTCGTAATTTGTTCATTATCGTTTTTTACTCTTTGTTTTACAGCACTGATGATGGAATCAGAGATTCCGAAACGTTTGCATTAAATGAATGTTCCCTTTTATATTAGTTCTTCTTTCCATTTTTACGTATTAGATTTCCAAAAAATCGCCCATTAATTCTTTTTAGATAGCAATATGAAATACCTCACTGGCATTTCATAATGAATTCTGTAAAATTACATAAAAATATGAATTCTGCAAAATTGTATAATTTTGAACAAAAGAAAATAAATGAAAGGTACTGCGATGCTCTACAAATTATAAAAAGAAAATTTGTGAATTGTAGAAACCCAATGCACCTACTCACTCCCGTATGAAAACGGCGCCTACAAATGCTCGACGAGATTCATCAAATATTTTAGAGTGTGTTTCCTGAAAATTATGCTTATATTATTTTGCACTTTAGTACTTGCCTACGCAGCAATTCCTGCTCTACATCGCAGTGAAAAAATGTAAGAATGGAATGCTTTCCCAGGACGGTAAAATAATCGTTAAAGGCTGAAGCTGGAGCTCGAACTCAACGCATATAAATGTGCTTAAACACGGTTTTATTACTACCTTATAATTTATACTGTTGGAAAACTCAACACAAACATTTAACAAATTTTAAATTTAATTTTGTTTCTCTCCCAAACAAATCGAAGTGAATATAAAAGGAACAAAAAAGGCATGAAAGAATGAAACAAGAATTGGAAGTATGACTCACTGCAGATGATCAGAACTGCAGTGTACTGTTATAAATAAAGAAGACTAATTAATTCTGTAGGTCAAAATCAAAAGATTTGGAAACATAGGCTAACCTCCTTCAATACGTGGAGGGTCCAGGAAACAAAAAATCTGAATCTGAAACAAGTCTGGCTGGAGCTACGAGTTAAACAATTCTACTGGTCAGCCCATATATTAAAACATTTTTCATTTTGCCTGAGAACCCAAATAAATCACATCACAGGCTCTCTGTTTTCATACAAAAACCGAAACTTGGAATATATATTGCTTCTCGAATATCTGTATGCATCAGAAATGTTTTGGCAAAATGAATATTTATAATAATAAAAAAATAAAACATAAAGAACAACTTGATGGGAAGAAAGAGAAAACGTACCTAACCGACATTTGTGTTCTTCATCTGTGTTGCTACACACGACTACACACTGTGGGACTGCTTGGTACGCAGAGCATCAGTTGCAACAAACCCACTTGCAACATTAAACTCCGTTTCACTTGAGTAGCCCATGATTTTGCTCTACTAAGTTGGAGTTATTCATGAACTTAATAAGGAAATTTACTAGCAGTTGGATGAATGACATTTCTTTCTTCACAGTTATGGTGATTTTAAAGCATTTGACAACATATATAGAAAAATACATGCGATTTGTATACATGAAAATATGTATAGTAATCACGAGCACCACTCAAACAAGAATTGAATA
>JACJUY010004668.1:44410-62669 GCA_014220935.1 Platorchestia sp. MABIK
GGGTAGCCCATGCTGTAATCTTCTGTTAACAATTAATCAGATTTTCTCATTAAGTGGTCAAACTATAATGAGAAATTCTGAAATGCTTCTATTTGACATCATTAGACAGATAAAATCTTTTCTTCTTGAAAAACTTAGATTGAGTAAAACTTTCAACATTCCAACATTGGCTGCGCATTATACGTTATCTTCAAAACATGTTGTACCTCTACGCAGCTGCTGCAGGTTGAGAAGCCAAAAATTGGCTTATGTGTTTTAGCGATAACTGTCATCAGCGTTAGTGAAAATGATTCATGTCTTTCAAATCCTTGAACGTTTTTAAGCCCATAAGTAGTTCCATTTAAAATCATTCGTTAACCTAGCAAACCTTACGAACATATCAGCGTCAGGATACTGATCGGAAGTAACATTAAAAGGAAATTAAATTACTGTTGATTTAGTTATAATCAGAATTAGAATTCTTTGCAAGTGGTTGTCTCGATTGCAATGATATTCTCTGTCAATAAATAAAGAATTTCATTACGAAACGAGCAAGATGTGACCCTCCAACTTCAAGAGGCAAACGTACCTGAGTTCAAAGATTTCTGTGTGTGTCACAAGCTTTTGATGATATTTCAGATCTGAAAGAACCGGAGCTCATATTTGATTAGTAATGTCTTGAAAGGGTATTGAGCCAATCTATGATAATGATGCATCTGACAATGTGCTCGGAGATAATGTAGACGAAAATAGGT
Organism: Platorchestia sp. MABIK; assembly: GCA_014220935.1. Classification (NCBI taxonomy): domain Eukaryota; kingdom Metazoa; phylum Arthropoda; class Malacostraca; order Amphipoda; family Talitridae; genus Platorchestia; species Platorchestia sp. MABIK. The sequence continues at coordinate 45,145 of JACJUY010004668.1, forward strand.
CAAAACACGACTTACAGCAAGAAATGCAATTTAAAAAGGAGCGTATTCAGTCAAAAAAAAATGTTGTAGAAATCTAACTGCAAATAATTCAGCGACAGGCTGTCGTGAAAGATTTGCTTATCCTAATGAAGATTAGGCAATTGATGATAATAGTCTTGAGTCAACCAGCATTTCGGCTCACATCGCAGCAGACAGTAATTTCTTTGTGTTTCTTGACCATTTCTTCGATGAAATGTTTTGTGTGAATTTATATAACATGACAATCATGCGAGTGACTTAAGTCCTAGATAAAAGTTCTGGCGCACATCATGATCAAAATTTTACTCGTATTCATTGAGGAACTGATGGCTTTCATAAGCATTAAATTTTACATGGGGTTTGTTGTTGTAATGCAGAACTACACAGAATGCTAGCAGTGAAAGGGTATAAATCGCGACGAAACCATATAATTTTGTGAAGCGTAGGTAATTTCTGGCATTTGTGCTCTGGAGTTCAGGCACAAGGGCTCCAAAGATTCAGGGGCCAAAGCTCATGGTACTCAATGAGTACGGTGAGAAACGTAAAATCCCAGAAGTTGGAGCGCAAAGGATTAATGATTTTGAAAATTTAGTGATTTTTATTACTATGAATTTTTTTTTTCATAAAACGTTTCAGAGACCAGTATCGTCTTCAGTAAATCATCCAGAATCATTGGAAGAAGAAGAAATTATTTTATTTCCAGAACTATAAGGACGTCCAAAATATCATTCAGGAATTTCTTTACATAGATTTAACAACAGTGTAAGTTATGAAATACTTCTCACCACGTAATATTTTCTGATGCACGTGTTTACATTAAAAATGGTTGCAGAAAGTAAATTCAACATGTAAATCTACATAATTCGAAAAAATCAATACGAACAAGTTACATTTTGACTTCGTACATTTTGATTTTATTGGCGGAAAAACAAAAACTTGAACCTAATTTAGTGAAGGTAAGTTCTTATTACTGGGAAATTGAAAGTTTTACCTGTATGAAAAATTTCTGAATATAAAAATAGAAAACCATTGTTGTCCTCAATTTCGAATGTGAATTTCATCGAAAGATGCATAGAATTCTGACAGTTTAAACTCAATGATCATTACTATGATTACGAAATGTTGAACTGTAAAAATTTTCATTGGTGAAGATTTGTCTAGACGTTTTATTTCTTGCCAGCTGTAATGTCTGTATTTCTTCAAACACAAGAAAATACATGGCCTGCGTACTCTGGAACCCTTTTATTGACCAGGTGTGCATTTATGCTCTTTAACCAATACATTTAAATTTCAAAGTTGATAAGCCTTAGGCCAGTCAGAAAGGGGGCTGTTCAATACTTTGCGTCGGAGAAAAATCTCAACAACTAAAAACGAGAGCAGAAACAAAGAAAACTGAGACATGTGCATCTAACTATTCCCTCACAGTAAAGAACAGCTATCAATATACTCGTCTATGGAGACCTAGTAAGCACAGCAACCGACGGCAATGAGCTTTATGATCTCCTTGGTAGAGTTCTCATCACTCTTCACCTTATTCTGATTGAGGCTAATTTCAATATCATTCTTCTATAGACTCAGCGTCAAGACAAGGTCTAGCCATTAGAAATAAGCCTATCGATCTTTTAACAGCAAGTTCTCTGCAACAACGCATTCTTGAACCGACAGGTGAAAAACAATATATACGAGTATAGCCTTATCATCCCGACTCTGGAAATCAGATTATACGCCGTTGATTAGGAGGTCATCATTGAGATTTAGCGGTCGCACAATGGCTATAACTGTAGAGAAAATCAAAAATTCATTTGAAAGAACTCGCGGACATATTTTAAATTAATAAAACGAGCTCAGCGAACGTTCTCACCAGTCGAGAACATCATATCCCAAGAAAATGGCCGAAACTGACCAATAACCCTACATCGCTCATGTACATACAGCAGTTGACGTTTCGTAAATGTCAGGTAACATGTAAATAGCAAAATAAAAATGTACCAAACAAACACCCATCGCTTGAAGCCCATCCATGCCTGCACAGCCGTACAACAGGTATAAATAAATACGGAATAAATAAATCACAGTTGGAGCACGAACCAAAACTCACCCAAAAAGGTCTTACAAATAAGGTAATGAAAATTAACTCGAAATGTACTGACGATCATTGATCGATATTAACCCTTAATTCCAAACAGATGATAAAAAAGAGCTGTAATAAAACCACGTTCTCCACCTAAGTGTTTGCAAGAAATGTTTTAAACAAAACTGCACGAACTCAAGCATTGAATTTAGGCTGAGCTGTCTGCAAAAATTGACATAATTGCGATGGTAGAATATAAAAAATATTCATTCTCCTGAATCCATCCTGAAGAATTAAAATTTAAAAATTTCAGGCCAAACGCTCAAATCTCAAAACATGTCCCACTTTTCAAACAAGTTTTTTTTTAAAGTTGCGCAAGCGAATACGAGTAAGGAACAGTTTTAATTATTTTCTGATCCTTCCCAAACAAAATATGTACGGAGACAAAACAAACTGATAAGACGTGCTTAAATTCAGGCTGCAAACTCTATACTTGGCAAACTTGCGTTGGCGCGTAAATAAATTCCTAGCATCACCTTTAAAAAGTACATTTAACCATGAAATTTCCCGATAAGTACCGGCAAACTGAGGAGCTGTTCTCGAAATTCAGCTTAAAGGTTCCAGCAGACACGGTCTAATGTACACGAACCAACTTTTTGTTTTTTATTTTCCTTAACACAATCCGGAAAAAGGCAAACGCATTTTAACGTCGGAAAATGCTCTGTAATACACATTGGAAACAATGATCGGCACTTCCTTTATACCACTCCCATTGGAGCAGTAGGCCAACCAAGAGATCTTGGCATTACTTTAGCCAAAAAATTATGAGTGCCAAAAAGTTGTAAAAATGTTGAGAATGCAAGCAAAATTGTTTTCGACCTCATAACATAAAAATTTTGACTACACGTCGAATGCCATAATGAAACCCTTTATTAGACATTAGCACTAGCACATCGAGAACACGCAGTGAAACTCTGGTCCCTTCCTCTAAGACGAGATATCAACAAAATGAACGGATTCAGCCTGAAGGAACGAAAATAATTGGAGGGAAAATATGCAGAGTGGCCTAACCCCCAAAATCCTGAATTTTCGAGCAGTGATAAGCAAAGTGGGATAAGCGACAGCGTTTCGCAAATGTACTGAACAAGGAATTGCTCAGTCGTTTGTGCCACTCTGGCGCAAACAAAAGAGTGGGGCTTCCTGTCTGGCTGTGGCATAATTGCAGCAGCAGGTGCATGTTACCATGACAACGATGAGCTGTTGCATCACAGTACAGAGTTGCATCATGCGTGCACTGCATTAGTTTGACGGCAAGCTCATTAGCAGGGCTGCTGAAATTGGTACGTTCGTATACATTTGGTACGTTCTGCTCCAAATATCACTTTGTTGAAATTCAACGTTAGCCTAAAGCGGTGAATTTTGGTTCGTTTAAAAAATTTTTATAATATCTTTAAGAAATTTGACCCTACCAATAAATATTAGCCTCATTTTCGACAATTACTAAACTTTTCATGTAAATGAGAGGTAAATTAAACGAAATGTGTGATCAAATAGAGTTATGCATCGCGTTTGATACCAGTTGGAAGTTTAGAACTCATCGCATCGTCACCAGTGTAGCGCTGCACTTCTACATTCTAAAGTTTTATGGGCCCATTTGATATAAATATAGAGTGTTAACAATTTTAATGCAATGTTAGCTTTTAATTTGCTAAAATTGCTCATCCATGACATCGTTTTGTTAACTCAGACTAACAAGCATTTGAGTAATGAGTATGCTTGATCTGTTCTGCACTCGTCGAGTATTGGTTCAGCTTTTGTACGTTTGCTGTGGCTTATACCCCGCCTAATTTACTGTCACCTGTCAGTGAGATTCTGAGAGTGAGTCTAATGCAGTTACTGAGTGGAATGAGTTCCTCATTGTGTTTGGTCGCGCATTGATTTAAAAACTAATGTTTCGTTACCTGTTATCGTTCTTCAATCAATAAACGTTGAGAAATAATGAGTTTTAAGAAAGTGATTATTGAGTATTCTTCCAATAGTGAGGACAGTGATGTTCTGAGACAGAAGCAAAAAGTTAAATATGAATGGAAAGTTTCATTAAAATTACAAACGGTTGAGAAATATTCATCGTGGCTACAAGTCAGCAAACTTAACTCCAGCATGGCAAATTGTGCAATAATTTTTGTGAGATAGCCGGCAGCTTAAGTCAAATAAAAAGACACGAGAGAACTGATAAGCACAAAAGCAATGCAAAGATTGATGGTAAATTGATTGAAGTCACTGATTTTATGAGAAGTAAGCCGTCAGATCACGAAAACAAAGTAGCATCCGCAGAACTAAAATTGTGTGTCTTTATTGCCGAACATAACCTACCCATTGCTCTTTTAAATAATTTGCCTGTACTCATTTCTAAGGTACGCTCTGACTCAAAATTAGTCAAAAACATCAAGAGCGCACAAACGAAAGACAATAGCATTTTTTCATATGTAATAAATCTTGACTCCTGATGCTTTAAACAACCTGGTATATAAACTAAATGCGGCGAAGTTCTCCCTTATTATTAACGAAACAACAGTTGTTTCTATTTTCAAGCAACTTGCAGATTTTCTGGTTTACACCATTTTCCTATCTGCGTAAATTGCATTTTGAAAGTTTTTTTTGCAGGTTCCAGTGAAGCGTCACAACCATACCCCACTGAATCTTCAAAATAGAAAACGTTTCATTATACTATAAATGGCCAGCGTGCAAGGTAGTGTCTTGTTCTACACTGAGAATCTCACCATAGCGTGTAACTTATGTAATCAATAAGAAAGTGAAAGCAGGAATTGCTTTGCTAGATAAAATAGGCAAGAATGTGCCTGCTAAAAAATATTTACCTGAGATGAAGAAAAAGTGTCAGCAGTTCTTAGTAATTTCCCAAAACACAAATGCCACTCCAGTGATTGTCGTAAATTATATTTCAGTCCTGATCTTACCTACCCAAAAATGCATTCGTTGTACACGGAGAGAAATTCTGATCATCCGGTCAACTTATTCGTTTTCATGACAGAACTCAAAAAATGCAACGTGGGAAGACAGTTGCCAAAGAAAAAAACGTGTGCTAGATGAGATGAGTTCAAGATAAAAAATGAAGCAAATCTAGGAGTTGAAGAGAGAAGACGTAGCTAAAAAAAGTTCACAAGGAGCAGACTACATGTGTTGAACTTGCCCGCAAGGAACTAAAGGAAACAGAAGAGGAATCTCACCAGCCTAGTTCCCGCCTACTGTGCATTGCGTTTGACCAGGAGGAAACTCAGCCGATTCCTTACCTCAACATTTCTGTTGCTTTTTATACAAGGCAAATGTGGTTGTACAACCTCGGAATAAATACATGACATGATAAAGGTCACATTTTTGTCTAGCAAGAGATCGAAGGAAAGCGAGGAAGTTGTGAGATCGTTTCATCTGGTTTAACTTTCATACAGAAAAATAATCGTTATAATTACGACAAGATTCATACATTTTCTGACTGTTGTGGCGTACAAAACCGCAATAAAAACATTGTCGCTTTCTTCATGTTTATCTGTATGAGTACTCACATGAAGGGCAAGTTTATCGATGTCCCAAGCCCCAGTCATACTTCACGTTTCGGACAGTCGACATAAAAGGAAACAAATTTAACTGGTTGAAACTGAAATGGCTGAAAATTTCCCAGAAAAACGAGTGCTTGATACAGTACAAGTATTCAAGCGATCACCACAAGGAACTTCGTACTACTGACTTCAGCAAACGCAACAAGCTATCTGAACTTCAAATTGTCCTCCTGGAGCCTCTTTATAGAGAATTAATGAAGCTTTCATTCGAAGAATTCAAAAACCTGCAAGACTTAACTGCCTATATACCATCTCATCTTGTGGGCTTTTTCACCAATCTGCCCCATGAAATCAGAAAAAAGAAATCCAATTCTGAGTGTGTTCCGGATGAAGAAACTAAGGTGTAGCTGAAACACAAAGTTGCTCAAGTAAATGTTGGAATATAATTAAATATACTTTCATGTCCATCGCACATTTTATTATGCACGCAGGAAGTAGTTTTTATATTAAGTTAGAATGTTTTGAATATCACGTCCATCTGGAGATCGCGTCCATCTGAGAAGAACAATCGTTGAATTAGTGTTGAAACGCTTGCATCGGGACTTATAGACCCATGATGAACATATTCAACCTAGCCTAATTCAAAATTAAGCATACTATTTATTGTGCTCGTCGCAAATGTGCTCTTCTCTTTTGTATCTATTGCTTTCTTTCGACTATCTACGCAGATTTTTTTCTCCAATTACGCACAGTTAATGCTTATACAAGGATGATAACTTATGAGTGTTAAATTTTGTGTTTGACGGAGATTATGATTAAATACTAATCCATGATTTAATTTTTGTTTTCTTTTATCATCCTTCCCTGAGAAATGATTTAATTTGTGTTACAGATAGAGGAGTAAAAAATATTTAGACTGTGAGACCACTAAACGTCAAATCCACTGAAAACATTTTATAGTCATTTTGCTTGTTTTCTGTGTAGGTAATGGTGGATTGCAGTATTGGGATTTCTCAAACTAAAACTAAGAAATAAAAGCTTTATCACTCTAATCCTTACGTAACGTTTCACTAGAAGCAAAATATACGATTGTGTTCACTATTCTGTTCATGGAAATAGTGATCTCTAACCAATCCAATTATTTGCCTTCTCTTTGCTTAAGCATTCGCCTCACTGTCGTTTCAAATTGTTTAACACTTGAATTAAAATTTGTTTTCTTATATTATCAAACACCTGCATGCACTATACGCCATTAGAGTTGATTAGTTAGTGCAATAGAGGGTGTTCCAGAACAAGAGGTACAAAATTGCACACCAAGTAGAAACTGGCAAAGTAAACACTTTTTCTTTCATGGAATTTACGAGCAAAAATTTCGGTTTTTGAAATATTAGCTGTTTATTATTTTCAAGGATGAAATTTAATGACACAATTACTCGCAATATTTATTTTAAATTTACGTTTCAAACCCTTCTATTTTATGAGAGTTTAGAATAATAAAATTCAGTTCTAGGGACAAATGGTAAATTAGTTTTAGCGAGGATACTAGAAGAGCCTTGTTGATGCTACACCCATTAGATCTGAGGAAGATCTCGTGGCGAGAATTGCAGTATCTGCTGGTGAGATTTCTGAAATGCCAGACGTATTTCCTAATATCCGGTAGTCGCTAAGACTAAGATGTTAAAAGTGCATTTATGGAACTCATTTTGAATAATTTTGTAAAGCAAATTCAGTATAAATATCGCTAGTATTTGTGTCATTGAATTTAATTAATCGGTTAAAATAATAAACAGTTGTTATCTCAAAAACCTGATTTTTTGGAAAACTTAATAAAAACAAGTGTTTATTTCGCCATCTTGTACTACGTGTGTAATTTTGCACTTCTTCTTCGGAAACACTCTGCACATTCAATTTACATTGAATCAAAGACCATCATTAAAATACTCAAAAAGTTTAATAGAGAAAGCATTCATCTGCTGTTTAGGCCACTCTGCCCCATAACGCATGGCGCGGTGCAGCAGGACAAGATATACGCTCTGTTGGTTAGGCCACTCTGCCTAAAAGACATCTACGCCGCTTGGAGGTGAAATGATCGCTTAGGCCACTCTGCCAGTTTTGACCCCAGATTTGTGGGTTAGGCCACTCTGCATATTTGCCCTCCAATGTCAGAACTCAGTAATTTCAACTACAACGTTTTCAGCTTACTAATCTATGTCCTTTAGACGAGGAAAACGTTGAGACCAGTTAATAATGGCCTACAAATAGCTGTATGGTTTAATGATACTGCTGCAGTAGGGTTTTAACACTGATAACAATTTCCGAAGTAGAAAAAACGGCCTGGAAATTGGTAGGAAAAACCACGGCGGCTTAGACTGTAGTTTTTATTACGTGAAGTTACCAAAATCTGGAATACTGTAGCAGAAAATTTTCGGTACGTCCGCACGGAAAATGCGTTCGAAAATAGTCTCGGCCATTACCAGGCTGGTAATCCTTAAACATTCTGATGTAGGAATGTTAACCAAAATGACACAAAATATTGAAGTAAAAAGATTTTCGCGTGAGACAACAGGCATCATCAAAATTCGGGATTTATTCATTTGACAAATTTAGGATTCCTCATCGCATAATACCGTCACCTCCACGAATAGTTAAAATGACTTAGGATAAGAAGTGATTTATGTTCTGTATTACTAATAACGCGAGGAAAGTGTCAAATCATGGGACCACGCTTTTTGTAACGGCCCTGTCCAGCAATGTAATAAAATTAATGAGCTGGTGTATTTGCGTGAGTTGACTGCAAATGCACATCATAGGTGCCTGTGCGTGGTTGATATCTGATTGAACAACACTTGGGAATAACCCACAAATAAACCTCTTGTGTCGTTGATTTTTTCGTATTCACTTCACTTACTTTAAATTGGGATACAAGAGTAATTAAATTATTCAATGCCCCTAACTCTGAACTTAAAATTTTGTCTTCGTTTTTTCCGATTGCTGACTGAAAAAAGGAGGATACAAAACCAATTTTTCTTTCCCACAGTAGCACCAGTAAAATTTTGATAGGACATTCGACTGAAAAAATTCCTCAAAGTTCCCTCAGAAAGTTGCGATGGAAAACCATTCGAATGGAAAAAAAAGTAAACTCCTGATAAAGATTAGTAAAGTTAGAACTAACTACGAAGGCCCTTGACAATATCGTTGTAATACCGTTTATTTTAACACGTTGACTTCTTACGTTAAATATCAGGGTATTCTCGCCAGACGTTGCCACGTTTCTTCTATTGCGTCCATGTCGCTCGTGCCACGGGGGTCAGCTAGCGGCCGCGCTCGTAAGAATGCGCTTTGTAAGTATATGCGCTTGGGGATTTGTCCTCCGTGTTTATTGGCAGTTGGACTGCGGCAGAGTTACTCTGTGTGGCTGTGTAACAGTCGGGGCCTTGTGCGGACATTGGTTCCGTGGGTTGGGCTGAGGCGAGGTAGCGGTGGTTGTGAGGGGACGGAGGAGACCACGAGCGGCTGGGCCGCAAAGGTGCTTGTCAGCACGGTGCAGCTGGGCTGTACGAGGCTTTCTTTTGAAATTGACGGTAAGCACTTGTGTGAAGTAGCGGGGCTACAGTACGTCTCGCACGCGGAATTATTTTGTTTTAAGACCACATTTCTCTTATCAATTCTGTAGTTCATTTATTTGCAAATCCAGTTTCACCGGTGTTGGTACCAGTTTTTTTAATTCTTGCACTTTTCGATTTAACACGTTGACTACGTAGTGGTATACGAATGTACCATGCTACATATTACTGATAGACATAGTGGTACGCAAATGTACCACCGTGAATATTTCACATACTTGAGGAAAACATCAAGTGAGAATATCGACATTGTATATTTTGCAATTACATCCATAGGTAGTTATTGGAAAAAGAGAATAAATGGAAATATGATGTAAGTAGGAATGATTTATTCAAAATTGTAAAAAAATGAACAAAACTAAATGCAGCTCTTCCATCCCATTAAAAAAAAGACATTTGATCATTGATCCACAAAAAGCATAAATTCAGTCATGAAAATTATGCGTATAACTTACATCCTTCATGTTTAGAGCCTTTTTCCCTTTTTTCTTTACTGAAATACACGTTTTTCAGCAAATCAACTGATGCACAGATGAGGGTTGCCCTGACATTGAGCACAATAAGTTGCGACTCTTCGAGCTTTGTCGCAAGCAATTTTTGCTTTTTCATTCTTCGAAATCGTATCGTAACAATCACAACACCTTTTTCTTGCGGTATGCTCTTTGTTGCCTTCACAAAGCACATGATTGATAGTAACGTAACGGAAAGTACATGATGTTGGTAAAAAATACCATCATTACTTTGCATTGTATAATTCTACATTGTTGCACAGTATTTATGATTGGAGCGTTTTAGATAATTTTGGTCATAAATTTTGGTTGGTTACAATACAATAATGTTGTTATCAATATGAGTTACATCACTTGTGAATTATATTGCTGAGGTGCAATATTTGCTATAATCAGACAATATTGTTCTGTCAAACCCACAAATAACTATAGCAATGCAAAATAATATTTAAAAAAACGAGGAAAAATGCGCACTTTAGTGACCTAATCTGTTCCACAATGTATAGAAAACGAGGTTACCGTCTTACACAAAGTGGTACTGTAATAGACCACGGGAGCGTGGTACATATTTGACCCACTATGTACCGAAAATGACTGCAGGTTGAGAAAAGATTCGCACCAGTGTAGTATGATTTACTGTTGTTTCAGGTTTAGTTATGAATTCACACTGGCAGCACAACTGCCCCTGGCCAGTCGTGGAGAACCAAGCCATGAAGGTTTGCCAGCGCAGGACCACGGCTGGCCCACCGGCACACACGAGTAGGAAGGTCGAGATCGGGCTGTGAACAAATATTTTGGTCAAACAAGATCCCAAGGAAGCGGATGGGTGTGAGCTGAGAGCTAAACTTTTTTTTCCACTATAGGTTAGTTTCGTGAGTAATAATAGGAAGATGTTCAATTAGCAATTTTTTAAGCATTACATAATTTAGGAGCATAACAATAATTGTGTTATGCATAATTTAATAAACTAGCAATATTCTAGCAGTTCGTACATATAAAGATTAGCAATGATTTAGCAATATTTTTACATTTATAAATAACAATGAGCTAGCAACATTTTTACATTTAAAAATTAGCAATGATCTAGTGTGGGAAAAATCCCCACAAGGTGTACGTAAGGTTGACTTTTAAATTTAATCTTTAATTATTTGTCCCAGTGTTGGTTACCTCGGAGAGTAGTTTTGCCCGTTTCGATATACTTGCTCGCTTGCCAACGACTGGTACGGACGTCTCCTGGCCTCTGGTCGTGCTGGTGGAGTCAGATCTTCTCCCTGGACGGGTGGTCGAATGTGGCTTTGATTGTGGAGTCGCTGGAGTTTATTTTCCTTCATGTTGTCATTGTTCGGTTTTGTTTGGATAGGTTTGGTATTCGGGGAATTTATATGTTGTGAATTAGGTTTACGATACTTGGAGCTAGTCTCTCTGCTCGTTCCCCCAGCTCTCTTGTTTAAGAGTGCTATTTGCACTTGGTTTTGCTGGGGGACGACTTGAATGTCCTCAACCTTGGGACACTTGATCTTTTTGAATTATTGGGCATCTTGACTTCTTGACTTGACCTCGTGATCTTGACTCGTATTATCCACCCCTTTCTGCAAGTTAACACACTGAGGGCACCATTTCCTTAGGTGGATATAAAGTAATTTACGTGAATTGAACATAACTGCTACACTTCTTTAATTGAACCTGAATTATAACCTTTATACTGCTGCCATGTCAATTTTTAAAATCCTTACCGCCATTTTCTCTTTTCACACATAGTATGCGTTTGCGGCCTGTCTCTGCTAGCCGACTGGGTCTACGGATTCAACGTACTCTGGTTTCAAGGTACTATTATCTCAGGTTTGATCTTTTCTTATCCGACCATTATTTGAATTCATCATTACTATCCCTCTCATTACCATAATTACGATCCTTTCTAACCCTTATATTTTTTCCAGCTATTCTAGCGATCGCCCATTGGTTCTCGACCGGCGCTACCCATGACCGAGTGCGAGTGTGCCAACTGTCTTCTATTCAGCCGGAAGCTGACCATTGGTGGCTGTCTGTTCCGTGCAGACCGGGAACGAGCCCATATGAGTACTACGGGGGTTGGCGGACGTTCCAGTTGAAAGTGTTCAAGGCCGTTGGCAAGCGACCTGCTTTTGAACATTAACTAACTAGGTTTTAACCTGACGTCGCAGTCGACGCGAGGGGCTGAGAGGCCCACTGTGCACCGCTGGCAACCGGTCACAATGTACCGACTTTGAATCTGACTTTGCCCTCTTGAAAAATTATTGAATAAATCTAAAACTTAGTGTAAACCAATTGTTACCAAATTACGTTAATTTGGTTTCGAGGCCAAGATCGCTGTTTGTTGCGACTTAGTCCTTTTTAACAGTGTTTTAACGCGTTTGGTTTTCAATAAAACTTATTGCCTAATCCCTGTTTCTCACCTAATAAATTCGTGGCGACTTAATTCTAGGTAAACCCTCAGTTTTCTCCATACTAGCAATATTTTTGCATTTATAAATCAGCAATCTTTTAACAATTCTTGCATTTATAAACTAGCCGTGAGTTATCCTAGCTCAATCTCTTCCCTCTTTTAGAGACCCAAAACCCCGCAACGACCAACACTGAACACAGCGCTTTATGTCACTGCGACCCACCTCGTAAGCGAACTGGTTCCGAAGTCTCCGCTTCGATGGTTTCCAGGAAGCCCACGAGGGCGCGATCGGTGCGATGTCAACGGAGGTTGTCGAGGCGGCCAACAGCTCAGGATAGCTCTAGGGGCCTGCCGCAGAGCAACCCACACGACATGGCAGCACCGCATCACTGAGCTGCACCCCATCGCACAACCTCCAGCAGTCCCGGCGCCCTCCGCAGCCGCCATCCCAAGGATCCGTCTCTTCTTACCTCATCATAGTGATGCTAGAGAAGGTTGACAATGGCCAAAAAGGTTTCATCAAATGAAGAAAGCACAGAGGAGGTCAAGTTGAATGTTAAGGTGCTGATGGTTGGGCGTGAACTGCTTCGAACTGAGCGATGAGGCTGGAAGTCTACTTCTTTGGGCGAAAGACAGAAGGTCAGTTCGCAATTGACAATAACACTGAATTGGTTTGACCCTGGTAGCACAAATTTACTGATTAGTGGTTATTTTGTTCACTATGTACTCGTATGTCAGCAAAGGTATTGTTAGTACGTGACAAAATGTACCACATTTGTCCCACGGTTTTATCACGCGCACATGGTCGATAGACACACACGGAGCTGCTCACCTTCTTACACACCCGTGGCACGAGCGACATGGACGAAATAGAAGAAACATGGCAACGTCTGGCGAGAATACCCTGATATTTAACATACGTAGTCAACGTGTTAAAATAAACGGTATCAAAACGTTATTGTCAAAGTCCTTCGTAGTTAGTTCTAACTTCACCAATCTTTATCAGGAGTTTACTTTTTTTTGCATTCGAATGGTTTTCCATCGCAACTTTCTGAGGGAACTTTGAGGAATTTTTTCAGTCGAATGTACTATCAAAATTCTACTGGTGCTACTGTGGGAAAGAAAAATTGGTTTTGTATCCTCCTTTTTTCTGTCAGCAATCGGAAAAAGGAAGAAAAAATTTTAAAGTTAAGAGTTAGGGGCATTGAATAATTTAATTACTGAAGTGAAGATAATATGAAAAAATCAACGACACAAGAGGCTTATTTGTGGGTTATTCCCAAGTATTGTTCAATCAGATATCAATCACGCACAGGCACCTATGATGTGCATTTGCAGTCAACTGTTTTAAAGCAAATACACCAGCTCATTAATTTTATTACATTGCTGGACAGGGCCGTTACAAAAAGCGTGGTCCCATGATTTGACACTTTCCTCGCGTTATTAGTAATACAGAACATAAATCACTTCTTGTCCTAAGTCATTTTAACTATTCGTGGAGGTGACGGTATTATGCGATAAGGAATCCTAAATTTGTCAAATGAATAAATCCCAAATTTTGATGATGCCTGTTGTCTCACGCGAAAATCTTTTTACTTCAATATTTTGTGTCATTTTGGTTAACATTCCTACATCAGAATGTTTAAGGATTACCAGCCTGGTGATGGCCGAGACTATTTTCGAACGCATTTTCCATGCTGACGCACCGAAAATTTTCTGTTGGAGTTTTCCAGATTATGATAACTTCAAGGAATAAAAACTACGGTCTAAGCCACCGTGGTTTTTCCTACCAATTTCCGGGCCGTTTTTTCTACTTCGGAAATTGTTATCAGTGTTAAAACCCTACTGCAGCAGTATCATTAAACCATAAAGCTATTTGTAGGCCATTATTAACTGGTCTCAACATTTTCCTCGTCTGAAGGACATAGATTTAGTAAGCTGGAAACGTCGTAGTTGAAATTACTGAGTTCTGAAGTTATATTCGTTGCTTCAGGCTGAATCCGTTCATTTTGTTGATATCTCGTCTTAGAGGAAGGGACCAGAGTTTCACTGCGTGTTCTCGATGTGCTAGTGCTATTGTCTTTTAAAGGGTTTCATTATGGCATTCGACGTGTAGTCAAAATTTTTATGTTATGAGGTCGAAAACAATTTTGCTTGCATTCTCAACATTTTTACAACTTTTAGGCACTCATAATTTTTTGGCTAAAGTAATGCCAAGATCTCTTGGTTGGCCTACTGCTCCAATGGGAGTGGTATAAAGGAAGTTCCGATCGATGTTTCCAATGTGTATTACAGAGCATTTTCCGACGTTAAAAATGCGTTTGCCTTTTTCCGGATTGTGTTAAGGAAAAGAAAGAGCAAAAAGTTGGTTCGTGTACATTAGACCGTGTCTGCTGGAAGTACCATCTGAGGCCAAATTGGGCCCCCGCGTCACCATTGACTCAAATTTTTTTTTTGTCGAAAAAGGATCTTTATGGTATGGGTTATTGTGCCATGAAATATTATGGCGCTACGGACACCAGAACCCCAAAACCCCAGAACCCCAAAAAAGGGCAAAAATCATAAAAAATTGGGTGTGTTTCTTTTTTTGTCGAAAAAGGATCCTTAGGGTATGGGTTATTGTGCCATGAAATATTATGGCGCTCCGGACACCAGAACCCCCCCCACGGGGGGGTCCAAAAGGGGGCCGAAATCATAAAAAATTTAGTGTTTTTTTGTCGGAAAAGGATCCATTCAAATCGTAACATCTCATTGAATTTTGATGCTAGAACAAAACCAGAGACAGTTTTAGAATCCTTGGAACATTTCTAACAAAGTTACTCAGTTCAATTTGAACATTTCGAAACTTTTTTTTGTGATATGCGAAACATAATAACATTTCAAACAATTATTTTTGGGTTTGGATCCATATAAATTTTTTGGTTTTCTCAAATTTGAATGCAACTATATATAACTTTGTTAGAAATGTTCCAAGGATTCTAAAACTGTCTTTGGTTTTGTTCTAGCATCAAAATTCAATGAGTTGATACGTCATGAAATATACATGAAAATGTATAAAAAACTCATTAAAAAAAAAATAATAATCTGGCCTAAATCGAAAAATGTCATGAGTAAAAAAGGTTAACTTTCAAAAAATACATATACTGACCAATTTTCGAACGAATCGGACGACAAAAGTTGAAAATCCCGTACCTATGTAAATGAGCTACATGGTGAGTACTCAAAATATATTTCTATATGTTTTTATGCACGATATTTCTTATGTTACACTGAAATTACCAAGGAAAATATTGCTCATTAATCGTACATAAAAATTGATCAGAGAAAATGCAATCATGTACATAAATAACTGTCAGTGATACTGCAATTCAATGGTATATTTTGTTTATGGGCTCTCATGAATAATAAAACATTTATACCATTCAAATTGTATCTCCTCATTGAGTTTTAATGCTAGAACAAAACCAAAGACAGTTTTAGAATCCTTGGAACATTTCTAATAAAGTTATTCGAACAAATTTTAACATTTAGAAATTTTTTTTTGTGAAATGCGAAACTTTATAATAACATTTCAAACAATTGTTATTATAAAGTTTCGCATATAACAAAAATATTTTTCTAAATGTTGAAAATTAAATCGAATAACTTTGTTAGAAATGTTCCATGGATTCTAAAACTGTCTTTGGTTTTGTTCTAGCATCAAAATTCAATGAGGGGATACGTCTTGAAATATACATAAAATGTATCAAAAAACTAATTTTCATTAAAAAAAAAAACGGCCTAAATCGAAAAAATGACATAAGTAAAAAAGGTTTACTTTCAAAAAATACATATACTGACCAATTTTCAAGCGAATCTGACGAAAAAAGGTCAAAATCCAAGATGGTACCCTTAAGCTGAATTTCGAGAACAGCTCCTCAGTTTGCCGGTACTTATCGGGAAATTTCGTGGTTAAATGTACTTTTCAAAGGTGATGCTAGGAATTTATTTACGCGCTAGCGCAAATTTGCCCGGTATAGAGTTTGCAGCCTGAATTTAAGAACGTCTTATCAGTTTGTTTTGTCTCCGTGCATATTTTGTTTGGGAAGGATCAGAAAATAATTAAAACTGTTCCTTACTCGTATTCGCTTGTGCAACTTTATAAAAAACTTGCTTGAAAAGTGGGACATGTTTTGAGGTTTGAGCGTTTGGCCTGAAATTTTTAAATTTTAATTCTCCAGGATGGATTCAGGAGAATGAATATTTTTAATATTCTACCATCGAAACTATGTCAATTTTTGCAGAAAGCTCAGCCTAAATTCAATGCTTGAGTTCGTGCAGTTTTGTTTAAAACATTTCTTGCAAACACTTAGGTGGAGAACGTGGTTTTATTACAGCTCTTTTTTGTCATCTGTTTGGAATTGAGGGTTAATATCGATCAATGATCGCCAGTACATTTCGAGTAAATTTTCATTACCTTATATGTAAGACCTTTTTGGGTGAGTTTTGGTTCGTGCTCCAACTGTGATTTATTTATTCCGTATTTATTTATACCTGTTGTACGGCTGTGCAGGCATGGATGGGCTTCAAGCGATTGGTGTTTGTTTGGTACATTTTTATTTTGCTATTTGCATGTTACCTGACATTTACGAAACGTCAACTGCTGTATGTATATGAGCGATGTAGGGTTATTGGTCAGTTTCGGCCATTTTCTTGGGATATGATGTTCTCGACTGGTGAGTACGTTTGCTGAGCTCGTTTTATTAATTTAAAATATGTCCGTGAGTTCTTTCAATTGAATTATTGTTTTTCTCTACAGTTATAGCCATTGTGCGACCGCTAAATCTAAATGATGACCTCCTAATCAACGGCGTATAATCTGATTTCCAGAGTCGGGATGATAAGGCTATACTCGTATTTATTGTTTTCCACCTGTCGGTTCAAGAATGCGTTGTTGCAGAGAACTTGCTGTAAAAAGATCGATAGGCTTATTTCTAATGGCTAGACCTTGTCTTGACGCTTAGTCTATAGAAGAATGATATTGAAATTAGCCTCAATCAGAATTAGGTAAAGAGTGATGAGAACTCTACCAAGGAGATCATGAAGCTCATTGCAATCGGTTGCTGTGCTTACTAGGTCTCCATAGATGAGTATATTGATAGCTGTTCTTTACTGTGAGGGAATAGTTAGATGCACATGTCTCAGTTTTTTTTGTTTCTGCTCTCGTTTTTAGTTATTGAGATTTTTCTCTGACGCAAAGTATCGAACAGCCCCCTTTCTGACTGGCCTAAGGCTTATCAACTTTGAAATTTAAATGTATTGGTTAAAGAG